>OMLP01043580.1:0-12946 GCA_900302685.1 Spondyliosoma cantharus | reverse complement strand
ATTCCAGGTGAGATCTTGACCTCATGTGGGTGAAGAGAAACAACACTTTTCAGCCTGGTGTGAGTCTTTAGATTAATCTTAAAGGCACTTAATGTCCCTCCTCTTATTCTGTTGTACAATAAGTGATCTCATCTTACTGTGTCTCAAAATAACAGCTGTCTTTAGTTGATGTTGTACCTTCATCAGCCAGCAGGGGGAGTCACCTGCTTGTTGATGATGTGAGAGATGTTTGGACTGAGTCAGAACTTTACTGTCATGAAACAAGATGAGAAGCTTCTGTTTAAAACTGCTCTGGTAAATAAGCATGTTTCTGATTTTATATCATGTATGTTTATGTATGAATGTAAAAGTTAATATCATTTGGTACTCTGACATTGTTTAAGTCTCAGGTGTTGATGATTTGTTTCCAGTGGGTGAAAAAGGAACAAAGAGAAAGAAAATGTTTTTGTACTGAGTATCATTGTTACTGTATCACTGAATATTCATGTCAATAAAATATTCTCTAATATTGAAACTGATGTTGGTCTAAAAGTGCATTTTGTGTTGTACTGTAAGATTGAAACTTGTCTCATTTTGGATACAGAAGAATTTACATTCATGACCTTGAATTTAATATTTATAAAACTGAATTTAAGGCTGTTAAAGGCCTTTTGCTGTCGTCAAACCTACAGGAGGATTTATTGGTGTATTATGGATGTATTAAGAGATTTGTAGCTGTGCATTAAAGTATTTAATGTAGTAACACCATATGTAACCCCAGTGTAACTCAGGTTACTAGGCCCTAAACATGAGATCATACTTTAACAAGGGTTAACTGTAGTTTATTAAAAAGGAGACATTCAGTAACAATGGCTATATTGATCTATATACATGGTTCATTATTTTCAATCGAATGGTTCTGATGTGGTTCTTTTCCATCTTTGCAGACTTCCAGTTGACATTTGAGTGAAATAAGCCTTTAGTTCATGTGAGACGCACGTGATAGCTACAAGATAGAGGTAAGGAGCCAATCAGGATTCAGCCTGGCGGCGTGATCAGAAGAAAGGAAGAAGAAAAGTCCGCGGTGGCTGCTCGCAGATGAGCGTGAGAAGGATTAGCGTTGACATTGCGCTCTGAATTTTCCTGAAAAAATGTAATGTTCTTACTTTTTCTGTGAAGATAGAAGTTCCTCCACTGAGATATTTTGCGCGTGTGTTGAACCGACAAGGATTTAGCCGCTGTGCACTTTGTTATTCTGAAGGAGACGTAAGTTACTTTGCCTTTCCTTCTCTTTTCTAGCTAGCGACAGCCGCTTAGCCGCTTAGCTGCATAAGTGCGCTCTAAACTGGATAGTTGTGAGAAGCTAGTTGCTAAAAGCAAAACGGGACCGATAACCTGGAGATTGTACCTAATATTGAACTTACTGGTGAGTGAATTTGGTTATTTTTGTGAATGGTTTAGTTGAATCTGACCTGTATTGATTTCTAACTGTCCATTTTACATAATGGCAACACTTTATGCTGGTGCCTGTGTTTTGGTTAAATTGAATGAGAAGAAGCAGATTTTGGGTCGGAGCAACTAATTCATATTTCAATATTTTAATGTATGAGAAGATAAGTGTGTGAAGGTGTTTTGGTAATTTGAGTTTTTATTGTTCATTTAAGAGTTAAGAGACAAAGTAAGAAGTCATACAATGATATAAAAATAGTTAATCATCTTGAAGAAGCTGTGGAAAATTGGAAGCGATCAACTTCTCTCTGTGACTGCTTTGTCAGTCGTTTATTCACCAAAAAACACAAAGGGAAGAATACAACGGCGGGAAAACCGCTAACCATCCTCGCCCTGCCCAACAACGTTGCCATGGTAACTCGTTGCCATGGTAACGCACTCACAACTCTTAGCAGTCAGTCGTCAGTGGGAGGGAAACTAACCAGATAGTTCATTATGTCCGTTCAGTCCACTACAATCTTAAGTTAAAGACATGTACAGAAAATGTATAATGTATTTTCTTTTGGACTTTTAGGCTGGACCTTTTCTTTTGTTCTGTGTTCTGGAGTTTAAGGAAAAGATGTCTTCTGCTGTTCTTCTCACTGCGGCTGTGGTGACAGAGTTCAGCAGTGGTGCCGAGCTGAGCCCAGTGGATGAAACGATCCTGATTCGAGTTGAACTGTGACTTTCTTCTGGGATCTGGTAGGACTGATAATTGCCAGTGTTAAAGGAGACCTATTATGGATTATTTCTTTGAATTGTTTTTTTTTTTTTTTTTATCACTGGACTGAAAAGAAAAAGAAAACTGTAAAACCTGATTATTGTTTAAGTCATTCAATCATTTGTTGCCCTGTTAAAAGATGCTGTCATGTAAAGGGTCCATTTCAGTTGAGGAATTTTGAAGGTGATAATGATTTGAGGTTTTAAGGTGTGTTGCAAATAATTAATTCATTAAAGAGACCACAGTGTATGTTATATAGGATTTAAAGCTTAAATGATAAATTCAGTGCTCTAATAAGATAAAGGTGATCTAAAAAAGATTAGAATAAGACTGAAATAGGTTAAAACGAATATGAAATTGGTTTAAAAATTGTCTTCAAGTAGGTCCAAAACCTAGCAAGATCAAATGAACATTTAAATGGTTTAAAAAAAAATAGCTTTAAAGGGGTTAAAAATGTAAAATGTTGTAAAGACCATTTGATATAACCCAGTGAGTGATTTTTGTTTCAAAGAGACTGAATACACTGGTTGCTGTGCTTGTATGTCTATTTCTGTTTACATTTCATTTCATTTCATGCCTTCAAGCAACTAGTACAGCACAAATATTTTTCTATAAACCTTATCTGTCGTTGATGAGTCTTATTTGCTTTTGCTACTTATATCTCAGCGTCTAAACACTCATTTCTCCAGAGGGCAAACTTAAATTCCTCTGATGCAGTAGTCCTATTGATTATTGGTTTCTATAGAGGTTATCTCTGTACCGCCCAGTGCCTGATATAACAATTTGGGGCTGAGATGGGTTGCACAATGTCAGAACCAATATTTGAGTATTTTGTTGACATGAGTATTTAATTACACAAAGTACAAAAACATGTTTTCCTCCATTGTGTCTTTTTCACCTGCCCACTGGACACAAAGCAGCAACTCCTGAGCTAAACAATGTCAATACACAAAATTATGTTAATATTCCAACATAAAAACAAATTTATGTTTACAGTAGTTTTGATGACATAATATCAAATACATGATATAAAATCAGAAACATGCTTATTTGTCAGAGTAGTGTTTTAAACAGAAGCTTCTCATCTTGTTTCATGACAGTAAAGTTCTGACTCAGTCCAAACATCTCTCACATTATTAACAAGCAGGTGACTCCCCCTGCTGGCTGATGGAGGTACAACATCAACTAAAGACAGCTGTTATTTTGAGACACAGTAAGATGAGATCACTTATTGTACAATAAAATAGACTTTAGCGTAGGAGGAAAATTAAATGCCTTTTTAAAAAATGAACCTGAAGATAAAATACAGGCTGAAAATGGTTGTGTCACTTCACCCACATGAGGTCAGATGGAGAAAGAATGAATACTGTTCATATTTCAGCAAGTGCGATTTTAGTTTTCATGTAGTTGTGTGTGTGTGAAATCGCTGCAGTGGACACGACTGTGCTGTCAGCTTCACAGAGCGCACTGGAGACAGCGCAGTCTCGTCACACACACTTTGCCTTCTGCAGTCAGCTCACCTGGTACATCCTCCATCATCCACCTGCGCACATGGATTGTATGATCATGATGCACGCTGAATTCACTGTAACTACACTTCAATGAATTAATTGTCTTCATGTATCAAGCTCACATTTTCAGCTGGTATCCCAGGCTGAGGTAAACCACTGATTGTCGCGCATAATTTGGGCACGTGAAGCAGTCTGATCGCTGTAAACAGAAATACTGCAGTGGCACTGCACGTAATGCTGATGGATGCGTGGACTTTCACTGTCCTTGTGCTGCTAAAGGACAAGAATTTTCTAACCTCCACCTGAGACACCATCACCTTGTTAATTTCAATTTTATGGTGCAAATATAATTAGAAACTAAAGTCAGACAAATTGATGCAAGAATTCTTTATTTAAACAAAAATCTTTGGTGCTAAAGGGAAGATGTCGATGTGAGCACCACTTCCATCTTCTATGATTAACTGTAACCCACACTGGACATGCACAATCATGTAAAACTGAGTCAAACCTTTCAGAGCAAAATTACAAACATGGCCTTCTCCCACAACCCAAACAGTTGTGGCCCACTGCGCTTTGCATTTTCTTTGCATGACAAATTAACGTGAATACGTACAGAAACAGAAAGTGGGAATGTAGTGACAAGGCACAACCCACGACAGCACCGTGACGCAGTTAGAAGTCAGTTGAGGACAGGTGACAGTCACAGACACACGAGCAACAGAGATAAAGGCCTAAAAGTCCGTCTGCATCCTCCGACAAGATCCAACGAGGGACTACAGCTGTCCGAACCCACCGGGGAAGACAACACACCGACCTGGAGAGACTCCTGAAGACGGTAAGAGACAACACACTGATGTCTACACACACACAGCTTCAACACATACACACTGAAACACAGAGCTTAAAGACACACACACACTGAACGGTTAAGATGACTGCTTGCTGATGGAAATCAAAGAGAAAAGACTTTATAGACTTTTAGACAAAGATCACACACTAAACTATACATAACTTAAGCCACACACGCACACATACACTCACTAACACTGACTTTTATTTATTTGTGTTTTGATGACTTTGTCTGTGGTCACAAGATAGATTAAAGTATGTCATCTAACCGGTCAGGTGAAACACACCATGCTGGAAAATCCAGCATGCTGGTAGCTTGTAGCTGACAACCAGTTTGACCAGTTTGAGCTGGGCTTTTGACAGCTGGTGTGCCAACTAACAACTCCTATTCTTACCAGATACCAGCTAAGTATAAAAAAAAAAAAAGGCGGAAAACACGGAGACCCGGAACAAACTGCTGTCTGTAAAGTCTGTGAAACTCCACAACTAGAGCAGCTGATCTAACAGTGAAGGGAAGTTCTGTCCAGCACGAGGAACTGAAGGGAAAATGGCCTCGAGACCTACAAAGTTGTGTTTACTGCACAAGGCCTACACCAGGTTCATTATGGTGACATGGAAGTTCATGTCTTCCCTTCAGTTTACAGCTCGCTAACATTCACTAGTAAAGATGAAGGCAGCCAAACATCCCATCATGTTATGGAACAGTTACAAATGAGTTAAAATCAAAAAACACTCCACCTCTCTGGGTGTGAAGGTCAGTGAAGTGGACCTTTTTCCAGGTTTCCATCTTGGATGACTGTTAATCTGCATAACTCGGCCTCCACCAAGAAATGCTAACCAGGAAATTAGATTAAATGGATTTGTCAGAATGTTTTTCCCTGCAGTAATTATCTACTCTGACCTTATATGAGACACTCATTACATTTCCTTGAATCTCATATGTTGAAGGCCATTTACAAAATGTTTATCGCCACCACTTTCCATCACAAGACGATCAGTACATGTGTAGTAATGTTAGTGGCAACATGTAGTATGACCGCTAATTTAACCTCCATTTGACGGAAATTCAGGATTCTGACTTTTTCTGTCTGATCTTGTGATCTGATTACCAGAAACTACAGAGACACAGAGCTTCAACCACAGCTGGGTTTTATTAGTAAATGTGATGTTTATGTATAAATCTTTGGTTGAATGCTGCAAGTCACAACTGTTCAATCAGCCAGTCTGAGACACTGAATGGTTTCACACTTCGGTTCATTATTATTATTATTATTATTATAAGAAAGTAAAATCTCTGCTGAGAAGCATCTGTATGTAAACATGATGGTGTTTTAAATAAAACAATGTCTTAAATCAAATGTCTTTACATGTCAAACATTCTTCTTTGTCGTCTCTATAGAAACAGTGAAGATGGATTCAGTTCCTGACGGTGAGACTCAGACAGTTGTTGTTCACTGCAAAGTCACTAAGTCACACATGCAGTGTGTTTATTACAATGTGCACATTTAACACATTCTCTGTACATCAAGCTCATGAAACTCTGTCAGACAGCTTATAAAACACAAGTTATGAATTGTTTTTGCAGGTCCTGATTTGAGAATTATGATTATTGGAAAGCGTAGTTCGGGCACGAGTGCTGCTGGAAACACCATTCTGGGAGGGAAATCTTTTGGAGACCCAGTAAGATCCACCAGGAATGGTTTACCAGTGACTATGACCTGTGTCTCATTTACGAGATTATGGGATAACAGAAGCATTAGTGTGGTTGACACACCAGCAGTCTGGGACACCTTTCGCTTTGACGAAATCTTCAAAAGAGAAATGTTGAAAAGTCTCAAATCTTCATCTCCTGGTCCTCATGTGTTCCTGCTGGTCTTTAGTATCGGCCGACTCACCAGAGAAGAAATAGACTCTGTGGAACACCTACAAGAGCTGTTTGGTCCAGAAGTTTACCAGTACGTGATGGTGCTGTTTACCAGTGGTGATCTTCTCAAAGACAGGACCATAGAAGAGTTTGTATCTGAATGTCCGGATCTTCAACAAATCATCCACAAATGTGGAAACAGGTTCCACGTCTTTAACAACAGAAGCTTTGACAGACGTCAAGTCGTGGATCTGATCAAGAAGATCGACATCATGGTTGCAGGAAACGGGGGGACGTACTACACAGATAACAAGACGGTCACCATGAAAGGACTCCAGGACGTCGCGTCCACCATGGAGAAGAAAAAAAGAGGTGTAAGCAATGTCAGCTGCATTTCATCATCCCAGGTGACTTCCAATGTTAATGTGGTTCCGACAGACACCAACAGCTCTCACATCGTTTGGGGAAGAGACAGAGCTGTTTGTCTTCCGTCTGCTGGACTTCAGAGACTCTGTGTGCAGAGCAGCTCAGCCCAGATTCTGTCTGACGTACGCAGCAGCTTCATCGAGGGGATATCAGGACCTGTTCTCAAGAGTCTGCTGGACAAACTGTTTGAGAAAAAGGTGCTGACTGATTCTGAGAGGGAGTCAGCGGACGAGATGCAAAACAGAGGAGACAAAGCTCGATTTGTTATCGACACGGTGAGGAGGAAAGGTGAAGCTGCCAGTTCAGAGATGATTGAGTTCCTCCGGGAGGTCGACCCCTTCCTCTGTAAACACCTGCTGATCTGAACAGAACCTCCCTGCAGCAGCCACGCTCTGGTTCTCCCCAAAGTCTTTTATTTGTCCTGTTCAAATGAATCAAACTTAGACACTGTTGGATTTCCACAGATTTTGGATGGACGATGAGGTTCAGCCCAGAACAGACCACGTTAACTTTTGCTCTGGATCCAGGAAGTTCTCCTCACTGTCTTTAAGTTAACTTCTCAGGGAATAATTCAAGGATCCCATATTTAGGTGTCTGTGATTGGATAAAAGCGTCTGATAAATGCCTCAAATGTCAAAGTGACTTCACACATTCATGGTGGTGGCTGCTGTGCAAGATGCCGACCAGCACATCAGGAGCAGTTTGGTGTTCAGTATCTTGCCCAAGGACACTTTGACATGCAGACCAGGGGAATTGAACCAGCGACCCTCCGATGACAACGTACCAACTCTACCTGAGCCACAGCCGCTCTTTGATTGTGGCCAAAGGTGCGTCTACTAAAGATCGACTTAAAAAGGGGTGAATAATAAGCCAATCACTCATTTTACATGATGTATTTTTAATTCGTTGACATTCTTTCATAGAAATCTGTTTTCACATTATAGAGTTTTTTTGTAATTGTTTTATATATTTTCTGTATATTGATCAGATGTTCCAGTTGTGATAATTGTTTCTTTATTCACATTTCATTCTGTAAATATCACTTTATTACAGATACAAACAGTATTTACAGATCAGTGACGCTTCATATGTTTGATTTTAGCTTAAAGGGGCACTGCAGAGTTTTAATATTTACAGTGTGAATGAGGTAATAATAATAAAAGTGCAGAATTAGAGGAAAATAAGGTCCCAGAACACTGAAAGGTGGCAGGGTCCGCCACATGTAAACAACGTAAAACAGTATGAATTGTGTTGTTTATTCAGTCATGAAAATAAAGAGGGTTTGTTTATTTAGTTTGTTTTGAGATTAAAAATATCAGTCAATGAAGATCTTTCTCTCCCCAAAACTACAGACTGCTCCTTTAATAATATCGTGATATTGTTTTCAGGACATATCGCTCAGCCTCAAGTCAGAACAGAAGCCAGAAGCGTAGTTATGGACAGTTTTTAATTGTTGAATCTACTTTTAACCAGATATCTTGAACACAGTCTGTTTCACTGTTTTTATGACGTTTATGTACCTCCATCAGCCAGCAGGGGGAGTCACCTGCTTGTTAATGATGTGAGAGATGTTTGGACTGAGTCAGAACTTTACTGTCATGAAACAAGATGAGAGGCTTCTGTTTAAAACACTGCTCTGACAAATAAGCATGTTTCTGATTTTATATCATGTATGTTTAATATCATGTCTTGGTTCTTTTTAATTTTAAAAACTGAGTATCATTTACTCTTTTTAACTGTTGAATGTTTTATTTCCAGTGAATAAAGCACTGTGCTGTTTATCATTGTTACTGTTTAATCGAATATATGTCAATACTCGCAATATCTAATATTGATATTGGTCTCTAAAGTGTGACAGTGGTGAGACTGTCAGCTCAACACTTTTTTTAATGTCAGAAGTACAGAAAGATTTACATTCATGAAATAAAATCAAGTATTTGATACATTTAAGACATGTTAAGACTTTAAATCATCACTCTGTAGTTGTTTATAACAAATTCAAACTCTGAATTTTAATATTTACAATATTAATGAGGTAAAAATACAAACTTGTTTCCATCAGTGAATAAACAAGCTGCTCTCAGAGGAAAATAAGCTGAACAAGATGGAAAGGTGGCAGGGTCCGCCACATGTAAACAAAGTAAAACAGTATACAGTATTGTGTTGTTCTTTAAGGTCAGTTTGTTTATTCAGCTTAAAATTCTGAGTTTGAACTTCTTCTCCAAAATAAGGCTGGATACAGTCAAAAAGTGATATTGCGATTATTTTTGACAGATTGTGATATAATCCATGATTATTATAGATGATTACATTTTACATCACAATTGTCATTGACAAACGTACATTTCTCCGAGTCTCTGCCAAACAAACTTGTTTTATTCCATCAGAACAGGTTTTACAGACCAGAGCATCTCTGCAGCACCACTAACCTTCATTAAAACACACATTTGACCTTTTTATAGAGTTCACTTCAGTCATATTTCCATTATTTTGCGATTAACTATGGAGGCTGACTCCAAAATCACTTTAAATGGACACAAAACTGTGACATGCGCACACGTGGCTGCCCGCCCCTCCCCCTCCCCTCCAGGGTTTTCTGAAAGTCGCCTGTGAAACCGAAAGTAAACTTCACTGGAAACCTGAAGCCGACTGCGGATGGAGACGTGTCCGCCTGTGTCCTCCGACCAGATCCAACGAGGGACTACATGTGTGAAGACAACACGTCGGTCCTGAAGACGGCTGTCGTCCTCACTCGGTAAGAGACAACACTGATGTCAACACACACTGAAGTCCAGAACTTCATCCGGTGAGGACTCCTCTGTGAGTCATCTGGGTCCTGCTGACTCTTTGAACACAGAGACTCCCAGAAATGTCACATTAAACTGAAGAAATGCTGAAATGAGTGACTTCTGCGACATGTTCGGGACAAAGATTGTCGTCATCGCGCCATTAAAGAAAACAGCTGTGCAGGAGCAACACGTTTCACTTCGGCTCTATCTAACAGTCCACTCTACCTACTGTGACGTCACCACGTCAAATCCGCGATTCTGCAAGACAAACAAAATATACTAATGCCGCTTTTCCACCAACAGTAGCGGGTCTAAACTGTTTTTAAACGTAGGTCGACCATTTAAAAATCCTCATTGACTCTATTCACACCTCCCGCAGCCCGTCTGTGATCTTTACCTGAAACGTTTGCGTTGTACGTCACTGACGTGACGCGTCACGTGTCGAATCCGGAAACCGTTGTGACAGAAGAGAAAACAACAATAGAGCCGTTGTGAGAGAAGCGTCTGTAAAACGTCAGATACGTTATTTTGAGCGTCTCAGCCCCTGAGAAATGAGTCGTTTCACGGTCCGAACTTGAGCCATTCAGTCCAGTAACATTTAAAAAGTCTAGAAGAGCCGCACGATACAATTATTTTATCCCCCTTCAAACCGGAAGTTAGCCTGGCGCTAAACCGGAAGTTAGCCGGCTCGGTCGGCGATCCAGTTATTTTTATATCCGGGAAGTCAAACATTTTTGTCTTAAAAACACCACTGAGCAGATTTTAAATGGATTGCATCCCAAATTCTTTATTGAAGCGCCACCACCGGATGTTGATAATGCGTCATCACTTAGCGCCGGTTCACAGAGGTGTTAGCTGAGCTGATGCAGAGTTTACACATTACCATCGCGCAAAAAAGCCTGATTTCAGTGGCTTTAAGTAACATTTTTGACCAGAGTTAAAGATGTATAAAACCCACTTTTCTGCTAAATTCCACAGTGTTGATGTGTAATTGGAAGGGCTGTTGTTTTAGCTGTTGGTGTTGTTACACTCAACAGAATTTACCCACCGTTTTATAGATGCTTCTTTCACAACGGGTCTCTTGTTGTTTTCTCTTCTGTTACGACTGTTTCCGGCACATTGGTGATGTTAACTGGTGACTTAAGATGAAAAATCATACAGTGGAATGGGGTAGCAGGTGTTCCCTGTTTTAAAAACAGGGTACACCTGCTAATGGTGGTGGAAAAGCACTTTAAGTTGCTTTAAACAAATTGTGCTGTTTTGTCTGAAAGGGATATATTTAACCCTCTTTGGTACACATTGTGATGCCAGTTAGAACAAAATGTTGGTGTCTGTTTGTTTCTTTTTTTGTCATGAAATAGACCAAATAAACAGAATCAAGAAAAAACATTTTGGGGTGTGTTGCCTTGATACAAAACTGTAAAAATGAGAGTTATTGTTTCAAATTTGAACAAAATATATTAGTAGCCGGAACAGGTTACAATGCAAACCATTTGAAGTGTAAAAACATTTTTTAAGAACATTTTGATCATCATATTCATAAAACCATTTAACAACTATAAAATCTGCTAAATGAGAAAGTTATGTCAAATTCCAGTGTTCTGTTGTAGTAAAGTAAAGTTTAGGCTGTCACTTTTTCCTCCATTCACAGAATGAGCTTAACACTTCAGGAAGAATTGTGTTTTACAATCTAACATCTGAAACAACAAAGGTTTTAATTTTCCATTCTCTGCCTTGCTTTAGGGGTCCAGAAGAAAAACACAGAGAAAGCTGTTTTTAAAGGTTTCTACTTGAGACTGAGTTGAAAAGATGGGACAGATAATGGGAAAACACGGAGATGTGTCGTTTTATAAAAATCAAGGATGTGTCTCAGGAAAACAGAGGACTCAGAATAAGACGTTCTCGGAGGGTGTTCACGACAGTCACCGCTTTTCTTCTCCCTCTTCCATCTTGAGAACTCATAATTATAATCGGCGGCATAAATTGAGGCTACATCTTCGTGGCTCGCAACCACCTCCTTGTACCCAACGATGGAAAAAGCCCATCAGCTCAGCCCGGTCCAGACGTTCTACTGCCAGAAACAAACGTCAGCTGTGTCTTGAACTGTCAGGCCTCTCTTACAAGCAGTCACTCACCAGCTGGAGTCCCGTCTGCAGCAGCAAAAGTGAAGTTGAGGTGGTGGAGAAAGAAAACAGAAGTACCGCAGAGAGAGTGTCAGAACATGGCAGCTCGTCTACCAGCTCTCCTCTCTTTGTATCGGATAAGCTGCCAAACAAAAACATCAGCAGAAATCCTGAAAATTCTCCTTCCATCTTGCGTGCAAATGATTGTGAAAGTTCTTCTGAATCTAGGATACGTCCTGACCTCCAGAACAAACCGACTCAACTGAAAGACGAGTTTGATTCCTTCTCTTACTCTGGACAACGAGGCGAGCAGAGTTTGAGCCCCGTCTGCAGCAGCAAAACCAAAGATGAGACTGTGGTTTTATCAGCATCCCAGTGTGACGCCGACAGAGAAGATCCTGTTTTGTTAGTCCCTCTTTCAGAGCAAGCTCTGTCAGCTGATTTGAATCTCTTGTTTGAGCAGTTGTCTGTCCAGTCTAAAAGCACGTCAGCAGGTGACAGTGACGCCCTGGTTAAAATGGAGGCACCTGTTACAGCTGTGAGCTCCTCAGTCACAAACACCCAGCCGACCCGTCCTCACCTCCAGCTGTCCTCAGATCCTGGTTGGAGTCAAAGAGGCTCCAGCTGTTTGCCTCGTTCTCACAGCGTTCCCTCACTGAGTCAAATAAGCTGTGCAGAGAACGAGACCTTCAGACCATCACAGAGCTTACCTGACATGCTGTTAAAAAGCAGCTTTGAGGAGTTTACACCTGATATCACTGTTGATGACAACGATGAAACCTACCGGTTCCTGTGCTCCTGCCCAGGCCTGTACCAGTGCAGTGTGACGGGCCTGGTGTTCCACATGGAGGGAGAAGGGGACGTGGTTTACAGGATTGTCTCTTGGGACAGGAGGCTACTGGCCCAACATCACAAGAAGCCTGCAGGACCCCTGTTTGACATCAAATGTCTGCAGCAGTCTGTGTGTCGGCTTCATCTCCCACACTGTGAGATCCCATCCACAGCTGGATGTGAATTCTTGTCAGTCGCTCACCTGAATGATGAGGGCATCGAGTTCATCCCCCCTCATAAGATAACAGAAACTCATGTGATCATCAACATCTCAGGGTTTTCTGGTTTCGGTAACGTCAAGGATGAAGACTCACCTCCTGAGCCAGTCCGAGCGCTGGTTCTGCTGTTCTACAGGCCTCCGGTGA
>OMLP01043579.1:0-14249 GCA_900302685.1 Spondyliosoma cantharus | reverse complement strand
TCTCTATCATCCAGCTGTAGTTTCTCCACTGGTGAAGATGAGACAGAAAGACAACAAGAATAAAAGTAACCTCATCACTGTAATCATTAGTTTTGTAATGTTTAATATTTTGTTCTAACAAAACAGTTTGATCTAAAAACATAAAGATTTAAATACTCACTGTTAACAACAGACAGATGAACTGGAGCATCTTCACCTTGTTGTTTTCCTGATTTGTCGAACTGTCTGCAGCTGTAACGACCAACATCCTCCACTGAGACATTTTTAATAACCAGAGAACAGCTCTCTGTCACACTCAGTCTGTCTGATCTAGATTTGGGAATTTCACTTTTGATCCGTCCAAGATTAACCAGCTCTTTCACTGATACCCCGACAGAACGACTGGCAAGCCAAGAAGTACTGTCACATTTGTCCTGAGTATTGATCACATTGTCACAAGGCAAAGTGACTTCATCTCCAACTCTGGCAGTGACAGAGGTGCGATTCAGTCCAGTTACTGCTGTTGAAGATGAGAGATAAGCACAAAAAATGAACTCTGATAGGAATATGCATGAAGATAACGTTAAATATAAAAAAACAACAGCACATGCTCCTTATACAAGAATCCACTCAACACACAAAGTTGGAAACAGCAAGTAAACGCTCCATAAACAATGTTAGTGATGTTTTAGATCATTTTATTCGTTCAGTATATCCTTACCTGTAAGCAGGAGTGGCAGTATCGCAAATAAAGACGTTTTAATCCATCTGAACTGAACCATGTTGCTCCTCTCTTGGTCTCTTGTTCCCACACCCTTAACTGTCAGAATGTCTGAGCTAATTTTTCTTTAAGAGAGACCCAGCATTTACTTCCTCATATGAGTGAAGTGTGACTTCCCTTTAGTGACCAAAGAACCTATGAAAGAAAGACGGATCACTGTGTCACTGGTTTCTGTGCACCTATCGCAGTGGTGAGAGTGCAACTCCTTTACCAGTCCCCTTTTCAGTTTCACGGGTTATTAACTGGATGATGGAGGCATCAAGCTAATGTTTCATTTGTTTTCAATGTATTCAAGGGCAGATTCAGGCTATATTAGTTATTTCCTGTTTTATTTTGTAGTTTTATCCACGTGACATGCTTTGCCTTCCACTTCCTGTTTTGTTGTTATGGTGACCAGGCGTTAGGTATTAGCCATGTGTGATTTGATCATGGCAGAGATAAATGAGTCATATGCCAATTCTCTGAAGCGTGCTCTTATATTTTGTAGAGGCATTTACACATCAAGGGTTTTATTCTGCTTGTCCCATAAACTATATAGAACTGGCACCTAAATCTGACTCCAATATGATGATGACGTTACGTCCTTTCATTCTTTCAGAGGTTCCTTGACGGTGACCTCTGGCGCCCCTGCTCCAGGCCTGAACACCTCCTCCTCCTGACGGTCCAAAGCTCTTGGTCCAGAGCTGAAATTATCTCACCTAGTCAGCTAGCTAATAGGGCCGCTAGCTTTAGCTGCTAGCTATACTAACTGGCTGTAACTGCTAACCGAGCTAGCCAGCTGTTCCCCTCGACTGCGCCAACTAAAGCTATTTTCGGCTATGTTCGATCAAGTGTCAACTGTCTTTCAACTGTGAGTTATGCAAAGCTACTCCAGTTGAGCTCACACAAAAAAAATGTCGAAGTGAGTAAAATTTCCCACGCCCCACGGTCCAATGCCTGCAGCTTTGCGGTATGGTGACGCTAATAAAAAAAAGAGTGGTATTTTAGAGGTTTTAGAATTGCTACTTCCTCATCACACATTGTTGTTGTTTCTAAGAAATGAAGGGGAAGTGTTTTGACGTGAATGTGGCTACGACAGCAGCAGAGCTCTGAGGTTTTGCCCTCTGATGACCAAATTTGGCTATATAGAAGAAACAGAGATCTCTTTGGTGCTCTCTGAACCTATGTTGAAAACATACCCTTAAAGTTTTGTGATGTGTCAAAAGTGGTAACTAGCTAATCTTCTGTGATCTGGCTGTTTGCATGTTGTTCACAGTCATACCAATGGTTCTGACTCGGTCTGCAGAATAACATGTTGTTGGTATTATCAGTATTGGGTGTTTTTGCAAACAATGGATATGTTAAATTTGTACATTTCATATGCATCATATGAAGATTTTTAGAATATGGATCATATTACCTTCAGATTACATGCATATGAGCTGACTTTTTTTTTTTTATCAGTAGGAGGAGGTGATGGTGGTGGTGTGACAGCTACCAAGATGGCTGCTATTCGTTTCCTGACAAAACTGACAAAACTGTGGTAACGCTAAGCATCCTCACACTGATGTTGTCCTACTGTCTGCATCATAAACTGTGACCTTTTACAAGAACAATGAGACTTCACAGTTAGAAACGTTTTAACCCAAATTCTGAATAATTATGTTTTTTACAGAATAAGAAAGAATTAACAAAACGATTTTTTCCTCTAAAAATATCTTTACCTTGCACCGTACACACGGCTTCAGTTATACAATACACAATGCATGATGGGCTGCAAAGCACGCTTTTATTTGCAGAACATTTCATTCTCAGTTTTGATAAAGAGACAGCTCGTTCAAACCCACACTACGTGTACAAAACATCAGGCAAAGATACGCCTTCAACAGCAATTATAGAAATCTTATCTAAATAGTTAAGTGGGAAGAAACAGTCGAAAATGGTTTTGCCAGGGTTTTATTTTCTTGTTTCCTGTTGTTTGTTCTGAGTTGATGTCGACGTTGTTGACCGGTGAAGACAGAGGCAGAGGGGCCATCGATGTTTTCATAGCTCACTGAGATGTCGTCTTCATCATGATGCGCCTGTGAAGAGCAAAACAAAGATCGAGTCAAAAAAGTGCCCCGGACTCCCAGATGATATTCAGAAACCGCACAACAAATCTTCAACTCACAGTGTCATCATTAGGCGGCCTCCGGTTCCCTGGAAAATAAAGCACAGAGTAACATTTCAGCTCTAAACTGACAGTTTGTGTTCATCAGTTCAAACAAATGTTGGTGTGAATTTTCTCACCTGGAGCTCTGATGAGAAGAACAGTAATCACAGTAACGAGGACGAGTTCAGCCACATGCAGAACCAACATGATGTAGTCGACAACAGAACAATGTGTACGAGCTGTGGAGCAGAAACATCATGTCAGAGAACAAGGTTTTAGAGTTAGATAAACAAAAAAGAGCATACGCACGTTTTTATTTTCCAGTTGAAAGAAGACTCTTATTGTGATGACATATATACTATTTATAACATAATACATCCTGTTTTTTTTTACACAGCTGCTGTGGAGCAGGAAAAAGTGTTTCTTCAATCTGTACAATGTTCAGTAACTGCGCTGCCTTCTGACTTTCTTGTGCCGTCGAGTTTGATGTTTTTGTTGTCACGTCAGGACGAATTGATTTTACACGGCTCATTACAGCACATTCACCTGGTTTCTCACCTGAAGTCTGAGAGCTGAATGTGAACAGCTGAACTTGTTTAGTGTAGATGTCCGTCACTTTACACATGAACAACTCGAGGTGGTCGGACTTGTGATGTAAACTCGTGAGAGTCACGCTGGCTGAAGCGTCCAACTTTGATGCTTTTACATCGTTGTTGTCATTTGTGTCCACGTCATGATCCACATGCAGCCACTCGACTGTGTGTCTGAGCTCTTTATATGACGTCACAGAGCAATTTAACGTCACCTCATTATTGTTTTTACATTTCTTAATTTTTGCAATACTGTCTGGCAGCTGCCAGAGCACTTTGCACATGGGAAACATGGTTTTGGAATAATTTCATGGTATGTAAAATTCCCATGTAAAACCTATAGGATCACATTTAAAACCTATGGGATTACATATTTAACCTGTGGGGTTACATTTAAAGCCTATGGGATTACGTTTAAAACCTATGGGATTACATTAAAAACCCCAAGAGATACTATGTACAACCAATGGGATTACTTTAAAAATCTATGGGATTACATGTGAAAACAACAGCATTACATATGAAACCTGTGGAATTACATTTAAAAGCGATGGAATTACATGTAAAAAAAGTCATTTTGTAGGTACTCTTGATGCTATTTTAGAATTAGTAACTTCCGGGAAAAATATTATGGAATGTTGTAATGAAAGATTTGTCATACCCCCCTGAGTGAAGTATCGACATTTGTAATATTTTTCCCGGAAGTTTCTAATTCTAAAATAGCATCAAGAGTACCTACAAAATGACTTTTTCTGCAACAGCATTACATATGAAACCTGTGGAATTACATTTAAAAGCGATGGAATTACACGTGAAACCCATGTAAATGCATAAGTTCCCATGTGAAACCCCATGCAACCCATGTAAGTCTGTTAACTTTATGAAATTCATGTTGCAAAACATGTGGGAACATGTTCTCTAAATGTCATCACTTCACGTCATCACATGTGGTGGTGTTTGTGTAAGAGTGCCAACAAGCCTCTCAGTGAACATCTGTGGTCGTATGCAGCCTCAGGGAATGACGGAGGTCAGTTACTGTACCGAGGTGATTTTTGAGTTTTCTGTTGGACAGATATCTTGAGATTTGTTACTAAACTAACACTAACTGCTGCTAAATGTAGCTGCTGTTGGTTAGTCAGTTGGGTTAACCGAGCGCCTTCCTATTTGCTGACTCAGCCAGATGCCAAACTCTGTACTACATTCCCTGTCCTCAGACTGGCTTTTGTTTTCCCTCTGTGAATTCAGTGCTATTGACAACTCTAAATGCCATTCATTATCTGTGACAAGTCCCTCCGTTCACACGTCTCGCAGACAATCCCTCCACTGCCACCTCCCAACCGGGTGAATCAAGAAGCCTCACCGGGGATCAGACTCCCAGCTGGATCCAAGTGAAATAAAATCAAATGACATGCAAAACAACACAGTGACATGAAATATGTTAACAGGCTTCCCAACACATAGCCCCACATTAAGAGGGAGTTCAGGCGCTCTTCTAACAAGAGCTTTGTGATGTAGCTGTCCATGGTGCTGAAGTGGATGCCTCTCACCTCCAGTGTTTACAGAAACATATTTTGGTTCTCTGTTTAGCTTTGATAGGATGAAGAAACACTCTAGATGCCATGGTGCCAGATGGATGAAAAATAAAGCTCCATCTGTCTTTTAACCATGATGGGAAGATGACTGAGCAAAGTTCATTGAGCAATAATTCCTGACCACGCCTTTCATACCAAAATCTAAGACAGCTACATGATAAAGCGCTTGCTGTGACTGCCCAAAACACTGAAGTCTCTTTTAAAAGCTCCTCCTCTAACATTTGCGAGCACATCAAAGTTGCACGTGCTTAAGGTGAAGCTGTGATTGGTTAGCTAACATTGGTTATGTAAATTCTTCACGATAATGCAGCAATAATCTTTGAAGTTATACATTAATTTATCATAGCTGGTGGTCTGTTGGGCTTTTACACTTGAGAAAGCAGTTACTCTAACTTTATGTTAACGATTCAATTCAATTGATCGAAAATGATAAAATATTAAAATGATAAATAACTTGATTATTAAAAAAAGTAAATCAGGTTGTTTTTTTTCCTTTTACTTCACGTTTTTCAAACAGAAATATTCACTTTGTTGTGAGTACTTGTACTTTTACTTGAGTTGTATAGATTTGCAGTACTGTGCCCACCATTGCAGACTCAGGCAGCCCTCATGATTGGTTCATTTCCCAGAAAATGTTCTTGAATAAACAGCTAAAATGACTGAAGAAAGAGATGCACAAAATATTGATTTGTTATAAGATGTAGGAATTGTGTGGTCGACACATGGTTTACAGTTACGCAGGGAGACACACTGTACTAATTGTATGTGTTTGTAATACATTGTAAGTAGAAGTTAGTGAAACATCTGAGAGGATGTGACCCGCTGATGTGTTTTTAAGGATGGTGTGGACAGAGACAGGTCCTCTGACTGGACTGTAAACCAAGCACCTTCAGTCACTCCCTCAGAAAATAAATTCATCCATTGCAGGAATGTTCTGTGTCGAGGACGTGATCGAGTTGTTGTTATTGCTTAATGTTTCCATCCACCCACCACTGAAAGTTCCTACCCGCCTCGGCTATCACAGCCAGATAGACAAGCTTGTTTCCAAACTTAACAGACTCATTACTGAGAGAATTGCCGGTCGCTGCCAAGATGTCTCGCGGACGTCCCAGACGACAGCAGGTATGCAATTATTTCCTAAATTCACAAAGACGTCAAATCAGGCAGCAGACTGAGTGTCACAGAGAAGTGTTCTTTGGTTATAAAGAAGGTCACAACTAATGATGCTGTTCAATACCCATGCAGACATTTCAGATCAGGACAAAACATTTCAGAAACTTCTGTGATTCTGTTTGTTGTCACCGGTGAGTATTTACATCGCTTTCAGCTCAAACCGCTTCGTAAGAACAAAATACTGAAATACTGATTTTCCTCTTGTTCCTCTCTTTCTTTCCGAATATCTCCAGGGAAGGAAACAGGTGAGAATATGATGAGCTCTCTGTGAAAGATAAGTTACAATTTGAACCTGACCAGTCTGTGGTCGTCAGTTCCAGGTGAAGACACGACGGCAGCAACAACCGAACCGCCAACGAAAAGAGCAATGGGGAAAAGTTGGTGCAGTTTTTGTTAAGATTAAGAAAAATAGCAAGTGGATGTTTCATAACAGCATGGAAGAAAATTTGCAAAGAAAAGGAAAAAAAAATTGTGAAGTGTTGATTTTCATTCCAGATTGGTGGTGGTGCTTCTTTGTGTTCGGGGGTTTAGCAGCAGTCCTGATAATTGTTGCCATGGTCGTGAGATGGAGGAGAACTAAAGGTGAGAATATAGGATGCAGATTTTATCAAGAAACATTTTTCATAAATTTAAAATTTCACTGTGGTGTCTTTCTTTTGTCTTTGCAGCAAATGAAAAAGGGATGGATGACAACATTGTGAGTTTGAAAACTGAATTTAGACAATTATTGATCAAACTAGTGTTTGTTTGTTTTTCACTATGACTGTAAGTGTGGTTGTGGGAAATTAAACAGTTTGGAAGTTTGTAATGTATGCTAGAGAACATATCAAGATGTGAGAGGAGGGGAGATTCCCCTTCATCTTTTGCGTAAGGGCCAGAAAGACACATGAGGGGCAATTCAAATGAAACAGTAAAGGGTCACTGCCCTGGGAAAGGCAGTATCAAAACAAACATCAGGGGGTCATTTGTTTTGGGAAGGAGCAATTAGCAACTGTCGTAAAGGTTGTAACTGCTGTATTTAAGTCGGAAACGTTTGAAAGACTAGCGAGAACACTTCGGGGTCTTCTCTCCATGCTGCGTGTATTAAAGAGATTTGATTCATCACGCTGAGTCCAAAATTCTTCAGAGAATTAGCAACTCTTTACTCCCTTACATGGTTTTACGTGTAGCTGTCGAAACAAAACAGTGATGACGACTGAACAAGAACATCCTCATGCATAAAACGACTGAATCAGTAGATTGCCCGTGACTACATTTACATTTAGGGCATTTAGCAGACACTTTTGTCCAAAGCAACTTACAAATCCATACACTGAAGGCTGCTCATTAGGAGCAATTTGGGGTTCAGTGTCTTGCTCAAGGACACTTCGACACGCAGCTAGGTGGAGCCAGGATTCAAACCAGCAACCTTCTGATTACTAGACGACTCACTCTATCTCCTGAGCTACAGCCGCGCTTATAGCCGAATACTAAAACAGCATGACTGGTGAAGAGTGCTAGATTTTCAACACACTGATCAGGCCATGGACAAGAAAAATGTCAGCCATTCAGAAGAGCAATAAAGTTGAGCCTGCTTCTCTTTGACAGAGTGAAAGCATAGGGAACTTTATACGCTTCATAGCAACGTATTTATTGTTGTACTTGACTGCATTTTGTCAAGAAAAGAGGAACTTATCGCCTGGACTGAAGTAGAGTTTAAGAGTCTTGAAAATCACCACAACATGTTTTACCTGAGATAACAAAACATATAAAGATACTCTGTAATGCATACATAGTATTGAATTGCACATGTGTCGCTTGTTTTGAGCTCTTTCTGGCATTAGCTGAACTGTAAGATGTTTTTTTTAACCAAATGTGAGCAGACTGTGTGCGACCAGGAGCTGACCTCAGACCCTGCAGTGACTCAGTCTGCTGCAGAAAGCTGTTCTCCGAAATATAACTGTACGAGATCAACTCTCACCCTACTGCAAGAGAGAAAAAAAGAGGAAGGAAATGGTGCAACTGAACACCAGAACAGAAAAGAATGAGGGTCGTCTCTCTCTCGGCACACCCACTGGTATCATGTTACGATGTTATGATGGTGGGTTTTTTTTATTAGTCTGGTGATGTTTTGCAATTGGAAAACATCGCGCCTTGGTTTTTAGAAACCTGCATGAGCTCGCCTCACAGTTTTTGAGACACCTGGAGTAGAAACCAGGACACTGTGGCACGTGAACACTGAAAACAGTCGAGACACACCTGCAGGCGGATGACCAGAAACTTCTATTCTGTTCTGATCACGTACAATAGGATTTAAATAACCAGGTTTTTCATGCTCCATGTACAGTATACATCACATCCCAAAAAAGGGTCGAGTGGAGGTCAGAATAACAGCATGAGAGTGAGTCAGTGTAAATGTGACTCCTCCTGCGTCTTCTCTGCGTAGGCTGACCCCGAAGACGGTGTTCGCTACGCCTCCGTCAGCTTCATGAGGAAGACCAACACAAAAGTCCGGGTAAGCAGTCTGATTGGTTATACTGGTGTTGGTGATGAATGAGTGGATTTGTTTTCAGAAATAAGAGGAATGAAATATGTTGGTTTTGCTGTGGAGAGCATTAGGTTACGTATCACAGCTGGATATTTTGGGCTGTGTTATCTTCCATCATGTCCCACTGCCATGTTACACTGTCATGTCATTTTTGTTTATCTGTTTGCTGCGTCCCCTTCTTTTCTCAGAGTTGAGGCGATGATGATAATGATGGTGATGCGGTGACCTACAGCACCGTGAAAGCTTCCTCCTGTTCTGCTGGAGGCTCAGCTGATCCCAGCAGCCTCTACGCCACTGTCAACAAACCAGACAAATAGAAGACCAGTTACAGTGCATGTCATTAAATATACTGTATGTTTCATATTTAACATTATTTAACTCTTATTTGTAAAGCTCCACAGAGTCCATGATGAGTCAGTCAATCAAAATCAATCGATCAAAATGTATTGATAAAGCGCATTTTAAAACAACAACAGTTGACCAAAGTGCTGTGCGATAAAACTGAAATGGCTGGGACAGTAAAAACACAAAGACCAGTTCAGACAGACACAAGGACAGACCAGACAGGGGCCACTCTCATACTGAATTAAAAGCCAAGGAAGGAAAACGTGTTTTAAGACGAGATTTAAAAACAGGCAGTGTGGCAACTTGTTCCAGAGTTTATTGGCCACAGATGCAAAAGCACGATCTCCCCCGTGCTTCAGCTTTTATCGAGGGACAACCAAGATCAGCTGGTCGGCGGATCTGAGTGACCTTGATGGGACATAAGGTTTTAAAAGATCACTAAGGTAGTCCAGCAGTTTTATAGGATGGTGATGTTAGCGCAGTAGACTGCTTTTTCACATGTACCCACAGCGCAACTGATTGACATCACCGGATACAATGTATCAGATTACATGCAGCTTCCTCTGAAGCCACAAAAGGCTTTATACTACTTGTTTAACATATACTCCCCAAGCCCTGTTAACACACTTTAATTTGTAGAATCAGTGGTGTGACCCTTCAAGAATATGCATCCCTTTAAGACATGCAGCTCTTGTTATTGTTACATATGCCATTATTTTAACATTCATGTCCCTGTTTAGTTTAGTTGAAACATCCTGTTGCGGTGAAAGTGTTCAGAGCAAAGAGCAAGGAAGTGGGATTTGACGTTTGGATTGAATAAATCATGTTGACGGATGTTTAAATATCTGAATGTCACCTGGTGCAGCCAGTAAAACCTTCTATTCCACCGGATCTGTCAGTGTGATGTTTATCCCGGCTCATATCAGAGTGTCGACTGGTTGACAGGAAGAGGGCAAAACTGAATAAATAAAATATCTGTCACAATGAGGAAGTGTCACACATTATCCACAGGAAGTGTCATACTGCAGGTTGAGAAGCACTTCTCGAGAGACGAGTGTAAAAACGAGATGTAGCAAAGAAAAGAAAGAAGAAAAATAATGATTGAATTCAGAAGGATTAAAATGTTTTTGCAGCTGATTCTCCTGCTTCACTTTACCGGTAAGGATACATATGAACAACTTCAGTAATGTGAATAATACCGGCACTTGATTGCCCCATGCTGTCTGTTTTCAACATGGTAGGCTCAGTGGTTTCTTGAAAGCCTGCAAAGTTTGAGGAACATTTGCAACGATCATCACAAACGCTATCAGTGTTATTTGTTGATGTTAATTTCTTCTACAGGAGTAACACAACAAGATGTTGTCTCCGTCATTGTCCGAGAAGGAGGTGATGCCACTTTACCGTGTAAAACTGTGACAAATGATCTCCATAACTGTGCCCATACTGCCTGGCTCTTCAGTCCTACTCCTGGATCATCAGCAAGAGATCTGGTTGTACAGGAGCAGATTGATGAAAAAGCCAAAGCTAAATCAGACAGACTGAGTGTTACAGAGAACTGTTCTCTGGTTGTAAAGAAGGTCACAGTCGAGGATGTTGGTCGTTACATCTGTAGTGACAAACTTGATCTGTCTGTCATTAAAGGTATTTACATCATAATCTTTTCAGCTCAAACTGTCTCACTAGAACAATATACTGAAACATTGCTATCATTGTGAGTATAGTGATAGATTTACTGTGGCCGTCTTTAACTCACAATGTGCCCTTCTTCACTTCTTCACCAGTGACTGAACATAAGGATGATGACAAGGTGACATTAAACTGCTCTGTGTGGACTCGAGGACAGTGTCGACACACAGTGAAGTGGCTCTTCAGGACTAATGATGTGGGTACGGACCACAACGACCTAAAGACAACACAGTCTAACTGCTCGTCCAATGTGACCTTTACGACATCTCATTTTATTTACACATCGAGGAATTATAATTTATTGAAGTGTAATGTGACAGATGGTTACAACAGAAAAGTGCAGCAGTTAACCTTCAAGTCTGAGCCCTCAGGTGAGAATATGATGAGCCATTTAAATCACCTCAAACTGAGACAGCCTGATTCACCCCCGAGTGAAAATTACAAACTGAATTTCTTTGTGTTTAACAGGATCTGGAAACAAGGAGACACCTACAAAGCCAGAACGTGATATCCCTCAACAATCTCTTTGTATGTCTGTCTGTCTGTCTGTCTGTCTCAACTTTCTATCTTAAGTATGAATTTGAGACCAAGAATGTGTTTTCATGATGTTTAATGGTTGCATTTCTTACAAAAAGGAATTGTTTGATTGAGATAATGCAAATGTAGGTTGTGTGTAGCCCATTCAAATATTCAGCATGTTGAACAGTACAGAAAAACTCTAACCAAACATCTTCTCATTTTACTAACAGATTTGTGGTGGTTGTATATCATTGCGGCTGTGGGATTAGCTGTGCTCTTAATAACTGCTGTGGCACTCATTAGATGGAAGAGAAATAAAGGTGAGAGCACCACAAATTAAACTTTTTGTCATGACAGACAGTTTCAGGTCCTTGTGTCTTATGTTTTGATTTTCCATGCCCTCTTGTGTCTCTTGTCCTTTAAGTTCTCCTGTTTGTTCCTGTTGCAGTTTGTCTCCCTCTGTCTGTCGGTGTCTTCTCCTCTGTGCTTCCCTGCACTCCCTGTCCGTTCATTGCCTCTGTCTGCGTCTGCTCCTGTCTGGTGTTTTTGCACTCGTTGCCTCCCAGTTCTTGTCCTCAGTCTCCTGTTTTGGTATGTTTTGAGTTTGGCATTTGGCATTTTGATTTGAGCTTTGCTTTTTGGTTGCTACTTTGTCTTGTTGTTTTTGTTGCTACTTTGCCTTTTGTTCCCTTTTGTCTGTGTTTTGTATCTGGCTCCCTTGGTTTTTGCATTCAGCTTTCAAAATAAAGCTCGCTTTTCGTTTCCCCCATATCCTTGTCCTGTGTGTAGCTGCATTTGGGTCCACCTCCTATCTCCGTAGTCTCCCCTTTTACCCCGACCTGACACTTTTATCAGCAAAATGTTTTGTTAATTATGAATTTTCACTTAATATCTAACTCTCTTCTATGTCTTTTCAGGGAACAAAACACAGAGGGAAGAAAACATGGTGAGTTTTCGATATAAATCATCATATGTTTGTAGAGTTACAGTAAATCATTTCTAATGAATCTGCAGTTCGAGTGCTGGATGTTGAACAGCTGACTCTACGGCATTGCTGGCTTTAAAAGTGAAATAATACAAATCATGTGTGAGAGATGTGGAATATCTTGAGGTTTGTTGAAAAGCTGTCTCTGAAGTGTATTGTTGGCTTTAAAGTTAAATAATAACAATAATGCATGAGAGATGTGAAATATTTTTGAGATGCGTTAAAAACCTGACTCTGAACTCTATTACTGGCTGTACTTTGTTTAAAACAACAGCTGAAGGACTATGCATAGTTGTAAAAGTGAGGTGAGCTTTAAAAATGCAAAAAATACAACAGACTGGGAGCTAAACTGCATTGCTAGCTTTAAAAGATAAACAATACAAATAATGTATGAAAGATGTGGAATATTTTAAGGTTTGTTGAAAAGTTGCCTCTTAACTGTATTGCTGGCTTTACTTTGTTTGGACAGTGGAAGGAGTATGAATAGTTGTGAAGGTGATGTGAGGTTGAAAGATGCAAAATATACCTTAGGCTGGAAGCTAAACTGCATTGTTGCCTTTAAAGGTCCAGTTTGTACGAATTTGAATTTTGAGTTTCATCATCAACACGTAAAATACTGACGCGTTGGGTTTCCCAGCTTGTCAAATATTGACACTTGGAACTTGTAGGCCAGGTCAGCTGCCCTACCAAAGCATCAAATAAATTTCTTACAAATAGTGACTTTAAAAAATGTAATAATACCAGTAATGTATGAGAGGTGTGGAATGTCATGTTTGTTCAAAAGTTGCCTCTTAACTGTATTGGTGACATTACTTCATTCCAAGTAACTGCTGAGGGAGTATGAATAGTTGTAAAAGTGAGGTGAGGTTGAAGGATACAACATGTACTGCAGACTGGTGTAATGGTGTTTGTGTGTTACATCAAAGTATAAATGTACGAGAAACACAGTGACCATTGAGCCAAAATTCCTTCTGCAACAGTGAAACAAAGGGACATTTTATATTGATAATGTCATTTCATTTCAAAGGTATCCTGAAAGAGACTGAAAGAGTTGTAAGCTCCCAGGCAGGGGACTAAAGTGTATTGTAGATGAAATTAAGATATGCAACAGAAAAAATAGTGAAAGCCAATCTAAATCCACTGTACTGAGCACCTTTAACTTGTCTTCTCTGTGTAGGCTGATCCTGAAGATGTTTCCTACGCCTCCGTCAGCTTCACTAAGAAGACCAACAGTAAAGCCCGGGTAGGCTGTTACGACAGTTTTATAACAATGTTTCCATGGTGTTTTTATTTAATCTTCTTGCCTCGCTGTGGTGAACTACGCCTTACCTTATCCTCTTGTGCAATTTATATATTGTTCTGTGCTCCTTTTGTGTCCTATAGATTCAAGTTGCTGATGAGGCGGTGACCTACAGCACTGTGAAAACTCCCTCCTCTTCTGCTGGAGCCTCTATTGATCCAAAAAGCCTTTATGCTACCATCAACTGAAAGAAAAACAATACTGTAATGTTACATTTAATATCACAATGATGCGTCATTACTTAAAGGCGCCATATGTAAGAATGGGGCCAAAAGCGGTTACTACACTCAAATTCAAAATACTGCGACATAGTAAACAAACTCTCTAGTCGATACAACAACACGGTGGTTGTGGCATAAGTGTAGCGCTCCTGAAATGACGCTAAACTAAAGCAAAATAACGTAATAGCCTATAATAATTTCCCGTTTATTTACACTTGTGTCAGCCTGATGATGAGTGGCTCTAAGACACACAATTCTGTTCTCTCAGTAAAGATCAAGATGTATTATTATTTATGGTAACGTTAGCTGTTGACTAGGGATGGACATATCAGATGGAATATCGTTATGCATGATATTTGACAGAACTGTCCTTCATTTTTGCCGCCCCTTTTATAACGTTATATAGTTTATGGCGATATA
>OMLP01043578.1:0-10122 GCA_900302685.1 Spondyliosoma cantharus | reverse complement strand
AAAAGTACTGCACAGGGAATCATTTATTGTGCTTACCTTTCTTGTTTATTTGTCCCAAAACAGCCAACATCGCGTATCACTGCTTAATTAACCGTTTTATTAGTAAATCATAATTTTAAGGGTCTCGGGCACGTAATGTCTACTCATGTTCTTATCTTTCGCCTCCCTCCAACCCTCCCAGATCCCCAATTCTTCTCACCATCTTCCTTTTCTCCCAGTGTATGGGACTACTTTATGCATGATTAATTGATATGGATGAATATCAAAATATGATATATGATATGATGGAATGTGGAGTCAGAAATATATTTGTCAAACATTATTTGTTCCACCATTTCAATCATTTCTTTTTAGATTTGAATCTAAAATGTGAAGAATGTGAAGTCTGAAAACACATTTGTTCAATTTTGAATAATTTAGGGTATTTTTATTGGGGGGGACAATTTATGTTTTTCAGAAAATGGGGGGGACATGTCCCCCCCGTCCCTGCCCGGGATCTGCACCCATGTCCTCTTGCATATATTATAGATTGCATTTACGATGGCAGGCAGATTAAAATCATGTACAAGTTCATGGTTCTGGATATATTATGAAGCAAAATCCCATTCAATAATCCGTGAAGGAAGTACATTAGCTTTTAGACAAAATGCATATTTTACAAAACATTAAACCGGGCCATGTATTAATCATTAAGAGTTTTTTGTGGATATGGCACCAAGCACTTTGATAAAATTTCAACTTTGAAATCCACACACTTCTCGCTACCGCCCACCATACTGTCTTTTTGGACGCTGTGTGAAAAAGCTGATATTTTACATACATGAATGAATGCTTAATGAAATCATTTTCATGCCGAATTATAGGGAAACATTTTTTAATTCAAAATAGGCATTAAGCAATTTTTTAATATCCACTTCTGACAGTATACGCGACTTTCTTTAAGCGCACTCAATTTTGAAAAGGTAGTTTTGACGTACAGGAGAGAGACTACCTGGAGCGGGACAGGCTCATCAGATGTTTTGTCAATGAGACCATTCAAAATCCTCCCTGTTGTAAAGCCAACTAGCAGCTAAAGACACTCAGTGTGCTGTGTTTAGACATTTAGAAAACGTGTCCTTAGTTGTGCCACAAGTACACAAGCGGGCACTGAAGGACTTTAACACACTTAAGCCACACACAGCTGCTTCCGACACCACAAACCTCCGTCACTTTCACGTGAGTGTACAGGAACTCCGTTTAAAATCTGACAACTTTTAGTTGACCCGTGGTTGTCTGCTGATAAAGACACTCCAGCAGAAACTTCCCGAATCACAGAGACCCACTGCTTTAATCGGCACACAAATATTGCACCAGAATGCATTCATTTCATTTAAATGATGAACTTTTGACCACGGTTCGGTCTCCCTGCTTGCTATCCTGTAGCTAGGTCTAGATGCAGCCAGCAAAGCGGACAGCCGTGAATTGAACGATTTGTCAGTGGAGTCTGGCTTCCCTCTCAGTGCACACGTACTGTGTGTCCAGTGAACAAAGTTCAGAGCGGCAACAAGTCAAACTTACCAGAGTTTGTTCATACTGCAGCGCCCGCTGGTCCGAGCCGTCCCCTGCCATGGCTCGGTTCCGTCTCTACCCGGCGACTTGATGAAATCTTTTCAGCTTTGGAAGTGAGAGGGAACCGACAGCGATATCTCTCTGTGTGCGCACTGATTAAAGCATTGGATTTACTTTAGTGTCTGTATAGGAGTTCACAAAGGGAACTCCGGCTACAGAATGCGTCCTGGTTACAGTAAGTTCCTTCATTTTATAGCCTGTAGTCCCCAGCAAGACACACGGTGTGAGGCGGGACTTCGGCGGTTTGAAGTGGAATCGACCCTCCCATCTGGAACTGCTGTCAATCAAACCACAGGGATTTAAGCTCCGTGCGCTGGTTTGAATGGCTTTTTTTTTTACATCTTTACATCGTTTCATTGTCGTTTTTGAACCGTTTTTTTTTTTACAAAGCAAGCCAAGCAAATAAACCAACTACAGCTATCAAAATGAAATCTATGGTGAGCTACCAACACGGGTGAGGCCAGGTGGATTCAGCCAACACTGCACCTCTGGGTGGTGATGATTAACTACGTATAGCCTTTTTTTTTTATTGGGGTGGATAATTTAATGGTTCATGTATGAATTTCTCTTGGCTGCAATTATTTTTGGGGGATTTAAAAAAAAACATTGACATCATGACACCATGACATCACTGAATTCATTATAGGCAAAACAATATACATGTGGAGAACCCTTCTGAGCCGGCCCAGGTGTATTCTGGGTCGGCCCAGGTGTATTCTGGGCCCTATGAAACAGAGGCAATTAAATAAGACAATTAAACTGAACCAATCTCCTTAAGGTCCCCCAGACACACAGGGATTCCCCCTACAAACTGTTGGCATTTAAGTTGCATTGTGGGTAATGTTCTAGGAAGAAGCATGCATGGAATAAAAAGGAAAGTATTGCTGCATTGATTTTGATAAAGAGATTTTTTTCAGAGGAGTACAAATGCTAAATCGGTGAAGTATTGATGATTCTGAGTTTTTCCTCCACCACTGATTTTGTGCTGTTCACAGACTTTTCATCAGCGTCTACCTGCCCCCCAAAGGGTCCAGGTTAACTATGTCTTTTGTTGTCCAAATAATTACAAAGCTGTAAAAGAATGTGCACCACTCAAATACCATAATCAACGAACCAGGTACGTGTGTTGTTACCTAATTTTGTGGCTTGTAAAATCAAGTTTTCAAGCTCATATTGTGCTCACATTGTGCATAACTGCAGATAAAGCTGTATTAAATCAAATTAACACAAACCAACACTGATCATTATCTCCGCACAGGAGTGGTCTTTGCACTTGATTTGATTTAGATTGGGAGATGACTTGCTTCCTAAAAAAATAACCTGGTTGTTAGAAGTTCTTCCTCACATGTGTCACCCGTCACGCTGCTGCTTCATGTCATATTTATTATTTCAGAAATGAGTGTTGTACACTAGTTGTAAACACCCATCCATCCAAGAGAGGGCTGCTCGGTGCTCAGCGCGCTCAGCTCTTCCCCTTCCTCTTTTAATGAAACAAAGTGAAAAGCTCCTCCTGTTGCAAGCAGGAAGTCCTCGTCCCTGCAGAGGATTGCCATCTACGCCCTTCAAGTCTCTTTTGGAGAGCCTCCACAATCTCAGTGGCCTCCAGCACGTAGTTCTCTGCCTGATTCCTCAAAGCCTTTTCTTTATCCAGCATCTGAGTGAGCTTTGTGACGTCTCCAAGAGCTTCGCGTATCTTTTCCTCCCTTTTCAGCTTGTCAGCCAGCCTCTGGCTTTCAGCTGGAAGCTTCTCTGTGAGTATCTCATCGCCCAGATTCCAACAGACTCCAGTTTGCTCCTCTCTGCCTCCGTCCTCACTTTCTAACCCCTCCTCAGGTCCTGTTTTGCCTCCTCGATCTGTTGAAGTAATTCCTCCACTCTGGAGGGACAGGCCTCCTTCTCTCTGCTCACCCCAGCATGGATTCAGCCCTGAAGCTCATTCTACAACTCTGTGATTTCCTGGTCCTTCTCTCAGCTGAGATCCGAGCTTCATAGTAATGCATCTACCCCTGGTTGTCCAGCTCAAGACCCTGATCTCTTAAATGTTGTGCTCTGAGGTTTTCCATCTCCAGAGATGCCCTCCTTATGGTATTATTGTTGGTACCACTGTCACAATGACAGCATTAGCAACTTGGCTACTCCCAGCCTGGCTACTATCCAATCACAATTCCAATTTGATCCAGAAATCCCAATCTCAAAAGGAAGAAGAGGGCTGAACACATATCCTAGATGAGCGGAGCGTGTATGTGGTCAAATGCGAGCGTGCTTTTCATTTCACATACATGTAAACAGGTCAGAGCAGCCTGAGTGTCATGCCAGGCTGTAGCTGTGCTTCAGAGTCTTGGCAACTTTTTTCCACTGCACGCATGCGGTTCTCGGAAAAAATTGACCTGATCAGTGGACAGTCGTGTCAGCATCACATGGTACGTGTGGACCAAAACATGTGTGTGAGCTACAGCAGTTCAGCAACGCAGCCGAGCTGATGAGAGAGATGCCTGGTTGTATTCATGAGTAGGCAGGTTTTGTTACCTACTGATCTGGTAGAAAAAAAACGGTTTAGAGCCGTCTTAGACACACATCAGCAAGGGAGCGGACTTTGACACAACACCAGCGCTCTCCACCAACTGAATGCCCGCCTGTTCAATTTATATCGCTCTCCCTCTTCACCTTCATTGCCTCCTCCATCAGCGGGGTTCTTTTTCTTTTGTAGTCAATGTAGACTGCAGTTGTTCCACCATTAGTGACCGGGGAAAACAATGCTTCTTCCTGTTTTGGTTGGGCAATGGTGGAGGTGCTTTCTTTGTGTGAAAGTTGGCTCTTTGACTTCGTGGGAAAATTTGAGCCCCCCGCCCCAGAGTTAAGTTAAAGCAAAAAAGTGGTTTATGCTAGTTTAAATAATATTCTTGAGCAGATGAATGGGATGCACATGTCATCACGTCATGTGATACAAAAACATTGGAAAAATGACACCTTGAAACAAAAGTCCGAAAAACAACATTGACGTGAGGTGGAACCCCAGTGGATTAGTGGCAGAGAGCTGCTTGCCCCACTGCTCTGTATGGCTGGGGAACACTTGGAGCTCTTAAGACATTAAATGCTGGCCCTGAGCAAAGATTATCTCCTCCTGAGGTCAAACACGCGCTCGATTCAATCTGTCTTCAGAAACCTGATACTGAGAAACTGAAGTGTTTGATGTTCTTTTGCGGCGAAGTGAAACAAATACAGGGAAGCCTATACATAGCTGTCAGTAGGGAGTTCAACCTGAGATGGAATCCTTCAAAAATACACAACAATGACTCGAACAATTTCACTTCGACAGAATGTGTGTGCGTGCTGGATAGAGTGGGTTAATCATTAGAATGGCGCTGCTTTGTGTGAATCTGTTTGAAAGTGCCTTTGTAGTTTAACCCCAGGTGTTACTGAACTGTTCTCCTCAAGGTTATGCAAGGGCCCGCATTCTTGTAGCTCGTAATAACTTTACTATCTCTCAATGGAAAATGACTGGAGTTACGCAATTCACCGAGACACTGATCAATATTGCATTCATCCAATTTACACCACCTTACACCATTTTTACATGTAGTCATACTGCTTAGCCCTACCCCTCCATTTTGCACCTTCATGTTTAGGGATACCGCTATGTGGTAGGGGCAAGGGGTGTGTTGGGATTTGTCATAAGAGCCTGTTCAGCATCTTGGGTGATCCATTCACAAGTGGACAGCTGTAAACAACCACCAAGACGCACACTCAAATCACTTGTTGAGGTGGTCTGGGGTGCACACGACTACATATCTTTTGTAGAGTAAACACAAATGCATCCTGATGTCCATCCAGGGATGTAATCAGCGCAAAATGTGGTGGTTGTTATGGTAACAGGATGCTAACACGAGTCCAGCGCCACACTGATGGACCGCCAACTCAACCGACGTCCGCTTTGAGACAAGGAAAAAGCCAACGGATTACACGCTGTCTGATTCACATGTGGTTCACTGTAAACTGGTAACTGCAATATCCACAGGCTCCCTTAGAAAAAGAACGCACATTTGAGAGTTTGGAGAGGAGAATCTTATACTGTACTGCTATGGCAAATTCTAAATCATTTGTTCTTTCTGGTAAATTTGGCATTACATGCAGAACAGTAAGATGATTCTTTTCCTGGGGCTTTCATTGCATCGTTGTACCAGCCTGTCTGCTTCCATGTCTAATTGTCTTCACTCCAAACATTTTTTTTATTCCCCCATTTACACTAATTTTATGAAAGAAGACATTTTATTGATTCATTTAACAAATACAGTAAACAGTAACCAATATAGGCCACTTCACCTATGGAGAGCCTTAGGGTGCACTCACACTCGGCCAAGTTGCTCCGTGCTATGCTGAAGCACGATTGTTCCTCCTCTCCACTCCCCCGCTGCCCTGCACTCACATAACAGGAGAATAACAGAGAGAACATGACCAACTTCACTGACTTTTTTGTGGCTCATTTTGTGTCGTTTTGGTCACAGGCGGCCCTCTTACATCCCTGGATTTCTTGATTATGCAAGGCGGCCTAATACTCATGATTATAATTCATGTCCACGTTGCTGAACAGTGCTTATGCTCTTGCATGAGAAATCGTGTTGTGCCAAAGCACACTCCTTCCAAAAGTGCCAGGGCCAAGGAAGTGTGCCGTGCTTGAGCTCGGTACAGAGTGCTCACATTAGTCAAACCAACTGGACTGTGGTGTGTCCACCCTTAAAACATCATTCAAGTTTCTGTATTGTTGTGTTGCAAGAAACTTTAGAAGCACATTAATGCCAGGTGTGAACTGACGGCCTTAAAGCTGCCCATTTGTGATCAGATCATCCAAGACAGACGTTAATACAGGGTATGAAGATGCTCTTAAATACAACACCCACACCTGTTAGGGTCTATTCACCCTGCTGTTGTCTGCCTCGGGGTGCCAAATCACATAAAATATCAATTTCAACATAAAGTTGCTTTCAGAATTGTGAACCTTTTACTTTCTGAGAGACTTAAAAGATTAAAATCCAGCTTCACTTGTGAACTAAAACCTAAGACTGTTGTTGACACTCACCCTGAACACCTCACAGTCAGATCTAAAGCGCCGCATGCCGTAAAGCTAATGGAAACAGCAGGACTACATCATCACATTACATTACATTACATTACATTACATAATCGGCGAGATTCCTAGTTTCATCTGGACAAATGAAGGTTTAGAAGAAGCTCAAACAGTTTCAGTTCATACATTTCTATCCAAATGTGAAGCTAATCCTTGAGGAAACACAGAGGTGCTTGCAGAAGCTCTGACCTTTGGTCTTGAACTAATCAGTGTTAGAGGGCTGCTCCGCAAAGACATAATCTCAACAAGTGTATGAGGTATTAAACTATGCTGGTGTAGGGAGAGCAGCGGCTAAGTCAACAGTGACTAAGAAGAGGACAAGTTGAAAAATGAGAGTTGGAAAAGTACAAGACAAGTGCTGTTAATAGTTTCAAGTACCACAGTCTTCAGATACATAAGCCTCATATTTCTCTTCCTCCACTCTCTCTTCTGTTTAATGCGCAAAAGCCATGTTTGTCACATCCATATTAAGGCTAATGCAATCCATCAGCAGCCCTAATACAAAAGCTAATGGCTTTTGTTTGACTGTGTAACAGCTTGCTTGCTTGAGGCGTTCAAGTGTGACGGATAGGCCCACCACGCAGGACAAAGCACACCTGCAGAATTTCAAGTCAGACAGCTGAGAACAAAGCAGCGGGACGGACTGATGCTCATTCCTCTTTGATAGGTTGTTTAAATGTGTCAAGTACGTGCGTCGCCAACAAATATTTTTAAATAGTAAATTCACATTCAGAGCCAACTAACACTAAGCAAACGTACCATAATGTGATAGGGGACACTCCACTTTCTAGAGTCAATAAACTATTAGCTCATTCAAACACAAAGTGATGGAGTATGTTGCACAACAGAACTGGCACATTCCTGGAGTGGCACCTGGAGAATGGAGGTCAATGAGAGGGAGAGTCCAGAGCAGTGACACCGCCACAATCCATTCAGCCCTACATCTGTGTGTGTGTGTGTGTGTAGGCCAGCACCTTTAAGACAGGAGCTGCTCAGCTGTGACTGTCCAGCTCTGGGCACAGATTACTCCTTTTCACATGGTCTGTGTTGACAAGGCAGATCAGTCCAGCTGGATGAAAAGGCCCCCACAGTTCACTTTTTATAATCCTCTTTTGAAATCTATGGAAGACCAATCCGACATCCTCCAGCACGTCTGTCTGCTCTCCAGTAGTCAGGGACAGAGGCTTTTTCTTTCTTTAACCCTACTGGCTCTCCAGTGGTGGAAAGTGCATTTACTCAAGCTACTTACTAGTTATTCTAGTTTTTAAAAATGCACTTTGAAGGAGACCTGTAATGATTTTAGTTTTCATATTTTCCTTCCTTTCAGTGTGTTATATAGGTTCCTGTTCACGTAAAAGGTCTTGAAAGTTAAAAAGCCCCGACCAACAGAAGCTCCCCTCTCCCACAGAAAACACGGATCCTGAAGCTTCTCGTCAGTAGTCCTCCCTTTAATTCCGTTACGTCTTGTCATCACATTAAGTCATCCTGTCACACATTTGCATGATTTATTAACATCAAACATAGGGGGAATACAGTGCTGCAGCTCTGGACAGTATGAGAAAACTGATCTGTTGTAAACCTATTCTGATAGTAACCCAAAATAAAATAATGAACCTCAAAATGGCCATAAGATGTCTTTGTTTTTACAGACACCAGAACCAGATGTGATGACCACTGAGCTGGCCTCTCTCTTCTGGAGCCTGGTGGGCAGAGCAGGGTCATTGGCTGGATTCAGCTCACCTGTTCTGGCTGCCAGAGTTTATAAGTCGGTGGCGCTCAGCCCTTCACTCTCTCTCTTCCTACAGCTGGCATCAACTCTGCAAATGTATCTTTTGGTTGTCTTAAAGGTCCCATATTATGAAAAACGTTTTCTCTGGTCTCTACATATATAAACTGGTCCTCCCACTAGCCTACCAACTCCCAGAATGAGGAAAGCATGGTCTGGTCAGGCTGTTCAGATTCAGCTCCTGTCCTTACGTAGCGACAGGAGTGATTTTCATAGGTCGGCCTCCTCCCCGTGAAAACACTCCCCTCTCTCCCCGGAGATATCCGAGAGGGGGGCGTTCATCCCCGACGTGAAGTTCGGTGTGTCCAGCAGTGAGATAGCAGTGTTTCGCAATGTCGTCGCTCAGAGCTAGACATGTGAATTGCTCTGTTGTTGGTTGTAAAAATCAACATAAGTGCCTATATTCTGTCCCAGCTACAGAAGAACATTTTTAACGACAATGTGCCAGCTACAGTTTGTCTAAGTGTGTTGTGTGTGCTAACCACCTCACATCAGACTGCTTCAGTAACAAGGGTCAGTACAAAGCTGGCTTTGCCTCGACACTGACCCTCGTAAAAGGATCAGTCAGAGCCACAAGTAAGTGTCATCACGTTTTGATAATATTTACAGTTGCCGGAGAACTATAAGGTACCTTTACCGTTAGCAGGAGCTAGCATTAGCTACATGGTAGTAACTGTAACAACACATACGAACAAACTAAGTAACATATTCAGACACACTAACCATTCTGAAACGTCCTGCTGCAGCCGCAGAGTCGTATTTCTTCAGGAGCCTCTCCTTCTGGGTCCGATTCTGGGTCAAACTGGTATGGCTAAATGTCAGCATCTCGGCGAGCCATTGTGATACATCCACCGTAAAACATTAGCACATGCTACCGCTAGCATAAGAGGCATCCTCTCCCTGAGAGGGGCGTGTAGCAGGCAAGGCAGGCGTTGACAGACAGAGCTCATTAGCATTTAAAGGCAGAGTTGGGGAAGCTACTTTGCAAGCGCAGCTTGTAAAACTACATGTAGTTCAGCCTGGCACACTGCATTTCTACCCTTCCAGAAATGTAGTTTGTAAAACTACTGCTAAAAAAAAGGAGCTTTAGCAACTACTTATACTAATTATACTCATTTAACTCAGTGTTAAATAAATCAACATATGGTGTATATGAAACAAAATATAATAGCCTACAAAAAATTCACATGCCAGCAGAAATATGCCTCTCAACTCAAGTTTTATTTTTTAAAGAACAAAAGCTGACATTTTTGGTCAACATCACAGGAACTTCAGAGGCACTAACACTTAGGCACTAGAACTAGATGCCAGGGCAGAATCACTTGTTGACACGACACTTGAGCAGTCTCTCAAAGCTTTTAATAGACAGCTGGTTCCGTTTGGCACTAAAAACATCTTTACCAACACTAAAAAGCTGCTCACAGGCTGCACTGGCTGGGAGACCAGTGTGCCATATGAGCACTGCCTTCCTTGGAAGACCTGCCCACTCTGTGAAGCATTTGAGTGCTGCCAGGGCAAGCCAATCAGAGGCAGAGTTGGCTTAGCATGTCATGACATGTTTCATGCCTTTTTTCAAAGAAAAATAAAATAAAATTTATATTATATA
>OMLP01043575.1:0-12579 GCA_900302685.1 Spondyliosoma cantharus | reverse complement strand
CCTGCTCCATGTCCATCGTCAATTCCACTGTCCTACCATCACCCCAGGTAAGATGCCTGGGTGTCATCCTGGACGGCACCTTAACCTTCGAAGCCCACATCAATAATGTTACCCGGTCTGCATACTAGCCTGCACTGCTATTCTCGTAAACACCCTGGTTACATCCCATCTGGACTACTGTAATTCTCTCCTCCATGGTCTTCCTCAGAAATCACTCCATAAACTAACTCCAACTGGTCCAGAACGCAGCTGCCCGTATCATCACCAGAAATCCCTTTGCATCATCACACATCACTCCAGCCCTGCAGCAACTCCACTGGCTCCCTATCAAATCCTGCATTGATTTCAAGATTCTACTGCACACTTTCAAGATTCTTCATAACCTGGCACCATCATATCTCACTGAACTGATCCATATCCACACATCCTACCGCATTCTCCGATCATCTTCTACCATTTAGCTCTTTACCCCATCTGCAGACCTAACCACCATGGGGTGAAGAGCAATCAGCCAATCTGCCCCCAGCAGAACCTCTGGAGCTCTTTCCCACCAGACATTTGCACTTCTGACACTGTCTCCACTTTTAAATCTCGCCTGAAAACACACTTATTCCGCGTGACTTACTCTGTATCAGACTAATCATATAATCACACTCCTGCATATTTTCTATTCCACTCTATTGCACTATTCTCACCCCGGAAGCTCAACCCTGCCTAACCCGGCCCATACTTCTTGTATGGTGAGGACTGCGGAGTCGGAATTCTGTGCCGAGCTCCTGGCACCATGTAATTGCATCTTCTTACTTATTTATTTTCATTTGCAGTAAATTGTCCCCTGTTTTTGTTGTACTGTTGTTGTTATGTGCGGTGTCCTTGAGTGCTTTGAAAGGCGCCTTCAAATAAAATGCATTATTATTATTATTATTATTATTATTATTAATAATCTGAATGTGTTTTGTTGAAAACTAGCTGGACTTCATTTCAGAAATTCAACAGGCTGTATCTGGTTTATCTCTTCCCTGCCACAGGTGGGGTCACACTTCATTGTTTTGTCCCTCCAGTTTTGGCTTTCTTCTTTCTGTTTGTGTCTGCTGGTTGTAATGTCTACCTCTGCCAAGCCTGAGTACAAGCTTGTTCACGACGGTGAAGTGTCCAACATTTTTTTTGTCACGTTACAAAACTTCCATTACAAGAAAATGTCTTGCTTGAAACTAATACTAACTAAGCTAATTAAACTAAATGACAAACTGACAAACCAAAAATATCTGAAATGGTTTGAAAAAAGGTCAGATTTGGTCTCATTTTGATTGGAGGACCCAAAATGACATCATCCTGAGATAAATTGTATTGTTTCCAACAGAAAAGTTGTTAGGCCCTGTTGCATATATCCATGGATGGTGGCTGGCGACCAGGTCTCTTTTTTGATAGATGCCTGGTTAAACCAGGCAAAAACGACAGATGTTGGTGTTGAGCATTTCAACCATTAAATGTAGGTTTCCAATTGTGCTCCCCCACTGTAAGTGAAGTTAAAAAACATCTTTAAAAGATATGGCCTTCGAGAATATGCTTATCTCCTGTAGAGCTGCGCGATATATTGTTTGAGCATCGTCATCGCGATGTACGTGTGCGCAATAGTCACATCGCAGGGCCTGGGATGTAGGAGGCAAATGAACTCATCTAATTTCAAGTGTACCTGACACACAGCGATCCATCAATCACATTAGTTCTTATTCGACAACGCCCCCTTGCACATGGAGTGAGTCGCTGCCGGTAACAACATTGAAAAATGAGCAACGCACAAGCAAAAATGCTGAAAACGAAGACTTGGTGCCAAAAAACCCAAAAAACATCAGTTATCTATTTTGGCTACAAGAAGGATGATATTGACCAAACACGTGTTCTGTGTCGACAGTGCCTTGCATCTGTTGCCACAACGAGAGGTAACACAACCAATTTGTTTGACCACACAGCTCAGTACGACGAATGCTTTAGGGCTACTCTTATTTTATTCATTTTAATATTTTTTTGTTAAAGCTTGTTTATTTATTTTTCTGCTATTTACACCACTCAGGAATCTGATGTAGAGCTGCTCTTATTATTATTTATTATCATTTTTGATAAAAAGAAAGATGTTTAGTTTTGCTGCTGAAAAGATTTCAATTGTTGAATAAAAGGTTGAATAACCGGTTTATCACTCATTGTTAGTTATTTAATGTAATTATGAAGCTAGAATGTTCCATTTTAAGATGGAGAGCTCAAAAGGTTCAAAGGTTTGCTTACTGTCATTCAATTCACATTTGCACATGATAGAATGAAACATGTACTCAGGTCACAGCACAATACAAGCAAGCAATAAAAGATAAGAATAAGAATATCTCTAAAACACAGACAGAAGCCACACTCATAACATTCACAAAAAGAGGTAAGATCAGTGCAGGTTAATTGTCCATAAGATAGCAGCAGTGCAGCATAACATCAAGTGCTATTCAGGTCATCTGATGAAAATTCCTGTATTTTTTCATATCGCAATATATATCGCAGGGTTAAAAAAATCACAATGTCAGTTTTTTCCAATATCGTGCAGCCCTAGTCCAGCATAAAATTTACATCTCTGAAGTACATAACGTATTCTGGGTACCTTTACGCACCATAAAAAGAAGGAAATATCTTGCTCAACGGTTTTGAAAAAAACCTTTGGGTAAAAATAGTGGAAGGCATTGGAATAAAAAAAAGAGACTTAGGCAAAATATTCATTTTTACTGTGTCAATTCTTCCAATCAGTGGCAAACTCCTCCATCTTTCAAGGTCAGATTCGAGTTTTGATATTAAAGGGTAGTAATTGGCAGAGAAAAGAGAGGAAAGTGTTCTGGTTACATTGATCCCTAAATACTTGAAGTTAGAAGGGTTCAATTCAAAAGGAATATCAGCCTCAGTTGTAATGCCAGAGCATTGACAGGATAGCATGTGCTCTTAAAAATATTAAATTTATAACCAGAAAATGAGCCAACTCTCTAGAGAAATGCTGGTATACAACAATAAATCATCAGCATAAACTGAAAGCTTGAATTCCATCCCCATTCGTGATATTCAAGAGAAAATGGGGGAGGACCCAAGATAAATTGACAAAGGCTATATTGCTAGTGCAAAGAGTAAGGGGGATAAAGGACATCCCTGACGGGTGCCACAAGACAGAGTGAAAAAAGAGGAGTGAATACCATTGGTGGAAATACAAGCTTTTGAGGATGTTTAAAGGAGGTGTATCCATGAAATAAATACATCACCCAGGCCAAATTTACTCAGTACCTTCCCATTGACCCTTTCAAACATTTTTTCAATGCTGACTGAAATCACTACTTCAGGAGTTGTTTAAGAAGTTTTAGAGTAAATAATGTTTAAGAGGGTACAGATGTTATAAAATAACTGACGTCCCTTTACAAAACCAGTTTGTTCATCTGAAACTAAAGATGGGAGAATACCTTCCAAACAAAGGGCCAGGGCCTTTGATAAATATGGATGGAAGATCTTATCTAAGGGATGGGTCTGTAGGAGCTGTAGAGATTTGGGTCTCTGTCTTTTATTAGATGAAGACTAATGGAAGTTTGTCTTAAAGTTCAAGGGAGAGAACTGTGATGCAAATTCCCTATATGCAGATAGCCATAATGGCGCTAATCTGTCTGCAGACGTGCAGCTTGTGAACAGGCAAGGCAGGCACCCCCGGCCAGGGGGCCCCCGAGGTCTGACAAACTGTACCCCACAACAATGTCTCACATTGTAGCCTTATACAGTTATACAGCCCTCCCCCCACTCCCAACACACGATTTACAATGACATGTCAGTAGGAAGCCTCCCTAAAGGAGCCCCATGTCATCCCCATCGAACTTGGATGATACGCGTACTTTAACATTAACGTTAGTTATCGAAGTTGGCGTTGAAAGTCAAAGAAGAAAGATGAAGTGGAGTTACCTCTCGGACTGTCCGTGACCGAGCCCATGTCCACCACCAGCCCATTCTCCAACAGCTCGTTGGGAATGAACGGCGGGACACCGCATACGGTGATCCGCGATGAGGGAGCGGACAGCGGGGACACCTGCACAAATAAGTCTCTTACAAACACTCCACTTTGCAGCAGTTGATGAACAAGCTATTTACAATGTCACAACGTTGAAGTTATTTATGGTTTTATTGTTCTGTTTTTTATTGTTCGTTATATTTTTAAAATTACAAGGTTTTTAATGTTGTTGATATTTATATTTTGAAAATTCGACGAATGTGAACACTGGCTTTTTTTTCAGGAGAGCACAATTTTCCAAAGATCTTTTGATGTGAGGACATGCAGTAGTGGCAGCATTTACACTAGCCAAAATTAATGCATCGATGAGCACTGGCCTTATAATGTGAGTTATTTGCAATGTGACAACGTTGAAGTTATTTAGTTATTTATTGTTCTGGTTTTCATTATTATTTATAGTTATACTTCTAATTCTAATGAAATATCTAAATGTTTAGATTTTGTAACATTTTTTTGATGTCAAATTATTTATAACATGATGGTGATGAATGCTGGCTGAAGGGCCCCTGGTGATTTTTTTTGCCTAGGGCCCCAAAAGACTCTAGCAGCTCCACTGTCTGTCTGGGACATCTGTCCATGCCAGGAGCATTATTATTTTGCAAACTTTTAATAGCAAGGTTAATTTAATCTAAGGTCAAAGGGAGTCATGTTTTTTTTAGCAACATCTGAATTTATGACAGGAAAACTGAGGCTCTAAAAATGATGTGATTGCAATAGTTTCAGATGAAGCTTCAGATTTCTATAAATAATAATGACAGAAAAATAGAGTTAATGGCAGTGGGGTCCATGTGTAGTGTGCCTGATGAATCTTTTATCTGAGGGATTATGCACGTCTAGAGATGAAGTTGGACGGCTAAAAGCTGCCTCATCTTATCTACATACTTAAGTAATGTAAACGTCTGCAGGAAAAAAAAAAGAATCTTTAGGAGAGGCGTTATTAAATCTCCAGGGATCAATGCAAACATTCTTAAACATGAAATAAGAAAACAATCTTGACATCGCTGAGGGTCCTGGGAGTAGAGCAATCTATCTTGGGATCAATAACATAATTCATATCTCCTCATAATATTAGGTATTATGTAGTGAAGGAAGACACTCAAACAGCTTGTTCATACAGTGGGGTTCATCAAAATTTTGGCCAAAAATATTAACTAATACAGGGATATGAAACAGAACCAGATACAATTAGAAACCTGACATTTTTATCATATATAACTTTGGAGCATGAAAAGTGAGTCAACTTGCCAAGTCAAATGGTCACTCCTTTTCACTCGCGAGTTGAAATCTGAGAGAAACGCCTCAGAAATCCATGGGTATTTCAACCTGACCTGATCAGTGGTACACATACGAGTTTCCTGCAGAAATACTGTGTCAGCTTTGAGACGTTTCAAATGAGCAAAGGTTCTTTTAAATACTTTTAAAATTCCATCTTACAAACCTCACTAATGAGCAAGTAGGTGTGATTCCCGAATCAGAAATATCAATAGACTTAGACTTAGATTTATCAAATACTTCTATGTAAAAAGAAAATGAAGCTGGAGCCACACACATGGGAAAGGGAGAGAAGAGAAAAGATGAAGGAGGGCGAGAGAGAATCAGCCACCACAACATGAACATAGGGTGGACCTAAAACTAAACAATCCCAACCCCCTCCCCCATAGCACTTACAACAACCCCATCCCCAAACGATGGAGAACCAAGTGAGTCAAATCCCTAACAGACAAGCTTATGGCTTTTGAGCATATAGTGAAAACTTAACTAGGTTTGGGCTCCTGCTAATTTAACAATGATATACAAACAGGCACAAATGAGCAAATCCACTTAAACTATATAGATGTATTTGGTGTATAGAGTAAAGAATTAGTTACTGTCCACGCTATTTCACAGACACATCATTAGCTTCATATCTCACTTCTCTTACTTGTTCAAAGTCTTAATGCATGCCCTGGTGTCCTCCGCTGATTTAAACTCCTTCTCGGTTCTGTTATGCATAACTCCAAATCGAATCACTGGTATTTCGTGGAGCTGGCAGCAGATGTCATTAAGGTGACATGGGCATGGTCTGTCTTCGCGGTGTGGTTGGAAAAATAGAGATGACCATGCCACAAATCTTGATCCATTGTTGAGCTCTGGCTTGCCGCAAAATGTCAACACAATCCACATGATAATGTAGTCGAGCAATGATAGGCCGGGGGTACTCACCGGGTTTTGGCCTCGCCTGCAGAGTGCAATGAGCGTGGTCTGGGAGGGGCTCTTCATCTAACTTAAGAAAATCCTTGAGCAGAGTGGAGATAGCTGCAGTTGTGAAGGAGTTGGCTGAGTCCTCAGGAACACCCACTGTCCTTATATTGCTGTGCCATGATCTGGACTCAAGATCTTCGCTTTTATTTTCCACTTTAACCAGTTCAGCAGACAGATGCTCCACTATAGCCTGCAGTGCAGCAATGTCATGCAGGTGGAAAGTGAGGCTTCCATCTCACCTACTGTGTTCTTCAGAGCGTGCACATCAGACTGAATATTTGTAATACTGACAGATAATTCTGATTTCACTGCCTGCAGCTCTGTCTCAATGGAGGATACATTTTACTCACATTATACTGTAAATCTCTGCGCAGTGATTTGATGTCTGATAAGTCACCAAAATCAGGGATTTATTACTACAATCCTCCTCACACGCTGAATCATGTTAACAGTAGTCTCCTCATCCGTACTAGTAGTAACATGCTCACACCTGCGCAGCATTACTGGTATTTTCAATTCAACCATCCACCAACATTACATTATTTCCACCGTTGTTACACGGGAAAACATATGTGGTTTTAAGCCTTTGCACAAACAACCAATGTCATTCTTGTGATAAGGAAATGGAGTACCATCACAATACTAGATGAATATGTCATACACTACCAGTCAAAAGTTTGGACACACCTTCTCATTTAATGTTTTTTCTTTATTTTCATGACTATTTAAATTGTAGCTTCTCACTGAAGGAGGTAAAAGCGCGTGCGAGAGAAGACAGAAGAGGGGCAAGAGAGCCTGTGTCCATGCTAGGCTAAGAGCTATTGCTAGCCGGCCGGCTCTCCCGTCCATCCTGCTTTCCAATGTTTGCTCCCTTGAAAATAAACTGGAAGACATCAGACTACAACAGACTGCTGTGTGTATGTTTATACAAAAACATGGCTCAATGGCCGATTCCCAGACACGGCCATTCAGCTAGAAGGACTAGCCTCGCATTGAGCTGACAGAGACCCAACACTGTGCGGCAAGACCCGAGGTGGAGGACTGTGTGTTTACATCAACACGGACTGGTGCAACAACTCTGTCCTAGTCTCCAAGTCCTGTTCATCGCTGGTGGAATACCAATATAATTGTGAGATGTACACCCTTTTATTTGCCAAGAGAGCTCTCCTCCATGCACATTGTAGCTATTTATATTTCTCTTAATGCTAAGGAAGCGCTAGTTGCACTGTTAAGTGATCTGCATCAGTGATCTTCAAAACAAACGCCCAGAAGGACTGATTGTTGTCACCGGAGATTTCAACCATGCAAATCTCAAAACTGTGCTTCCTAAATTCCATCAACATGTGGATTTTGCAACGAGACGGGCAAACATGCTGGACTTTGTTTACACCACCATACCCGGTGCATACCAGGCTGAGCCCCGCCCCCACCTCGGATGCCCAGACCACATCTCTGTTACGCTGATCCCAGCATACAGACCACTCGTCATGGCTCAAGACCAGCTAACAAACAGGTGAAGACCTGGCCGGAAGAAGCCATCTCTGTCCTCCAGGACTGTTTTGAGTGCACTGACTGGCAAATGTTTAGGGAGGCAGCAACCACCAATGGCTCCCCTGACCAGGAGGAGTACACGGCATCAGTTACTGGCTTCATCAGCAACTGCATTAATGACATCACTGTCATCAAGACCATCACCACGCATTCAAACCAAAAGCCATGGATGACTGCAGAGGTACGTGCACTGCTGAGAGCCAGAGACATAGCCTTCAGAGCAGGAGATAAGGCGGCTCTGAGCACAGCAAGGGCAAAACTGGCCCAAGCTATCAGCAGATGCCCAGAAAATCCACGGCCACTTCAGAGACAGAGGAGACACACGGCAGCTGTGGCAGGGCATCTAAGTCATCACCAACTACAGGACAACAACACCGGCCTGTGACAGTGATGCCTCCCTGCCCAATGCACCGGTTTAAAGCAGAAAACAATGTGGTGGCGAGGAAGAATACCCCCACTCTGACCACGGCTGAGGTGAGAAAGACTTTGCGCAGAGTCAACCCACGTAAGGCTGCTGGCCCAGATAACATTCCCGGTAGTGTGCTCAAAGGATGGAGGATCCCCTGCAGCTTGCGTATCGAGCCAACCACTCCACCAATGACGCCATCCCCACCACCCTCCACCCAGCACTCACCCATCTGGACACTTACGTCAGGATGCTGTTCATAGACTTCAGTTTAGCATTCCACATAATCATCCCCCAGCACCTGATTAGGAAGCTGAGCTTGCTGGGCCTGAACACATCCCTCTGCAACTGGATCCTGGACTTTCTGACAGGGAGACCTCAGACAGTCCTGTAACGTGTTGTAGTAACGTGCTGCATTTACTTCGTTACAGTTACTCAAGTAAGTTTTTGGAAAAACTGTACTTTTTACTTTTACTTGAGTATATTTGTGAAGAAGAAACGCTACTTTTACTCTGTTACAGTGAGATACATTCCGCTCGCTACTTTTATTTTTATTCATCTGTTATTCAGTACACAGCAGTTTGTTTTGTTTTGTCAGAGGCTTCCACCAAAGGCTCTGTCACATGACTCTTTTTCGCCAATCAAACGTAGCCACTGACAATGTTTGACTCCGTTTCACTAATCAAATGGAGCCAAGCAGTCACATGACCACACACAAAATCTCCGCGGCCCTGCACAGAAGCAAAGTGATAGAAAGCATAAAACGATGGCGGAAACAGCGGCGTGTGATTTGGAATCAGAAGAGGAAGAACGCCCTCGGCCTCACATTCAATCTATGTTTACCTTACAGACTATAAAAAAGGCCACATCTGCTCTCTGGCTCGGCGAGAGATGGTCATCAGTGGGGACCGGCGCTGACCGGTTCGAATCAGCCACCTCCGGTCCCAACTCATCTCTCTTGATCACCGTGGTAGCCAGAGAAACAGCCATCACCTCCCTCCAGGCTTTAAGGAGGTTGAGGTGATAAATCTGTGTTGTCCCACCCCTGTCAGAACGCACAACCTCATAGTCAACATCCCCCACTTGCCGTGTGACCACAAAGGGCCCTTGACACTTGACAAGCAATTTGGAGATAGATGATGGTAGCAATACAAGCACTTTATCTCCCGGTGAAAACTGTCTCAGTTTTGCCCTTCTGTTGTACAGACATTGTTGATGTTCCTGGGCCTGAAGCAAATTCTCCCGTGACAACTGACCCAGTGAATGGAGATTTGCTCGCAGGTCTAGGATGTGCTGTACCTCGTTTTTGCTGGTGCTTGGACCCGTCTCTCAGTTTTCCTTAAGCAGGTCCAAGACACCCCATGGTTTGTGGCCTGGGGAACCTCCCACACTGTAAACAACAGAGGGTCCAACCATTTATCCCAATTACAGCTACCTTTGTGCATGAACTTACGAATCATGTTCTTTAGTGTTTTGTTAAACCGCTCCACCAGGCCGTCGGTCTGGGGATGGTACACACTAGTCCGGATTGAGCGGACGCCCAATAATTCATACAGCTCGCGTATGGGACATAAACGACGTGCCCTGATCAGTCAGGATCTCTTTCGGGATCCCAACTCGGGAGATGACTTGAAACAGTGCCTGTGCAACACTCTTTGAAGAGATGTTGCGCAGGGGCACTGCCTCGGTATTAGCGCGTTACATAGTCCACTAGGACTAACACAAAGCGATATCCCCGTGCGCTCCAGTCTAATGACTCGATGAGGTCCATGGCAATTCTATCAAAAGGGACCTCAATTAGTGGTAAGGGGCACAGCGGCGCTTTTGGGGTGACCAGAGGATTGACTAACTGACATTCGCAGCAGGATGCACACCACGACTTACATCCGCCCAAACGTCCGGCCAGTAAAATTGGGCCATTATGCAGTTAAGTGTTTTATCACAACCTCGGTGACCCGCCATGGATTTGTGGTGAGCTGTCTGGAAAATTGTTTACCGACAGCTTTTCGGTACCAACAACTGGATGAGTTCTTCTCCTGTCCGAGCGTCACGACTCGCTCTGTATAATTTGTCCCTAATGACAACAAAATATGGGTGAGTGAGTGTTGTGTTAGGGTGGACCTGGCAACCATCAATTTTCATCACTTGGTTAAAGGCATAACGGAGGGTCTCATCCCAAGACTGCTCAAGTGGAAAATCTTCCGTGTGAGCTATCTGCGGGGTCATCGTAGCAACTGATAACTCCGGCCCGCGCCCCCCCCCAGCAGCGTCAGGAGGTGGCACCTCCGTCTCACCACTAAGCACAGCAAATCACTCACATTTCCCTGATGTACGTGGCCGCACCCTCATAGTTTCCCCCACTAAGCTAGCAAACCCCAGCCAATTCGTGCCCAAGATTAGAGGGTGAGGCGACTCCTAACTCCAGCCTTGACTCTATGCTTTTTCCCTTTAAAATAAACTTCCAGAGCCACCACCAGATAATCATGAATGTCCCTATGCACACACCTCACCCTCACCCACGATGCCTCTAGCAATGCCCCCGTTTGAACCAAACGCTGGTGGATCATGATCTGTTCACAACCCAAGTCTAGCAGAGCTTGGTGTGTACCCCCCTGTATACGGTACGTCCCTTCCGAACCGGGGGAGGGGGCTGGCGGTCCCGCAACCCGAACCACTTGCCCCACCTCCATGAGGGGGCACTCCGCCCGGAGATGGCCGGGCTGCCCACACCGCCAGCACACCTGCCCTGGCGTCTGAGGAGCCCCCCGGGGTGCCGGTCGATCAGACACGTAGGCTGGGCCCTGTGGAACAGAAGGCAGAGTGGGGTTAGCGGACCGGAGCGGAGCATGCTCCGGGTGTGTGGGGGCGTGGGTGTGTGGTGCAGTGCCACTGCTGCCGGGAATCTCCACCTCAGGGCCGGGGTGGGACAGCCCGCGAGGATCACCACTGGCCTGGCCTCCTCCCTCATTCTCTGCCGGGGAAGGGAGAGATGGTCCTCCGCGAGGACGATCGCTGCCTTGATGGTGGAGGGACGGTGGCACTGGACCCAATTGGAGGTGGATGATGGTAAACCGGAGATGAACTGCTCCAGCGCCATCTGTCCCACGACATCCTCAGTGGAGTTGGTCCCCGGGCGGAGCCAGCTCCTCGACACAGTGAGGCACTGCGCATAGGTGAAGGGGCGGCCGGCCTCTTCAAAAGAGAACCCCCTGAACCAATGCTGATGTCCTTCTGGCGTACTGCCTAGTCGGTCCAGGGTGGCTGTCTTAAGGTGGGCAAAGCTATGGCACGAGGCCGCCACGCTAGTGAGCGGGGGAAGAAGCTGGAGCGCCAGCGCCAGCGGAGTTTGTGCTTCCGTCATGTCCCTGTTCACGCGCCAGATGTGAGCCTCACCGCTCACGCTCGTTCGGGAGGAAGGATGGAAGGAAAGAAGAAAGGAAGGCCGGCGTTTCTTGTGGGTCAATTGTGCACTTATTCAGCCACAAACAGACACAGGTGACTCAACGTAAAACAAAACTAAACACAAATGAACAGCCGTCTCTCTGACGGCTGAGGGTCGGCTTTACTGCTGCCTCTGCTGCTCATCTCTGCTCCGGTCCTGTCCCCAGACCCAGCCTACTGCAAGAGACCAGAACCAGGTTACAAACATGCTTTTATAGCTGACTGATTACCTGATTCTGTCTAGCTGTCTGATCACCGGTAGAGCCACTCTTCCCTCTCCTCCAGCAGCCGGTGCCTTCACCACACCCCACTGCCACAATAATATATAATAGTAGAAAACAGTGACAAGGGACATTTTTCTTCCATTGAGAACTTTAATAAATTCAAATATATTTTCCTACAGTTTAAAGGGCAAGGACGTGCACATGATTATAGAGGGGCAGGGGCTCAAAGTCAGAAAAGGGCAGTACCATTTTTTTTTCCTTTTCACAATACGTAGATTAATTAATGTAAAATTAATAAATAAAGTACTTATAGAAAGCTAATTTCTTAGCTGTGTATCCTGTGCAGCTGTGAGTGATATGCAATTGCCTTTTCTTTTGTGTCAACAAATTATATTAAACATGAGTTTATTCACATTATCATAATACTGAGGTTTGGAAGACATGCAATTCAGCTGCAATTCTTCTAAAAAGCAATAAAACACTGCTTTATTATTAGGCTATTTATTGGAGGGCAAGTGCAAACTAGAAATACAGGCTACACATCTAAAAATGTGACAAAACCAAGAAATGACTACTGTGAATGTTGTTAGAAACAGCAATGTTTACAACTGCAAAGTCAGAATAAACTCAATATCTGGAAGAAGTTT
>OMLP01043574.1:0-12984 GCA_900302685.1 Spondyliosoma cantharus | reverse complement strand
TGGTTATCTCGGGTTATAAAGTGAACCATACTAAATCCTCCATTTTACTGTTAAACACGACAGAACGAGCAAATCCTGCTCCACAAATAATACATTTTAATTTTAAAATAGCAGAACAATTTGAATATTTAGGGATACAGATAGTACCAAATATAGAGCAGACTGTTAAAATTAATTATGAAAAAATAAAAGAGGAAATTAATAACTCAATTGACCGGTGGATGAAGTTGCCTTTATCAGTGATGGGAAGAGTTAATGTCCTCAAAATGACCGTACTACCAAAGTTATTGTATCTATTCCAAAATATTCCTTTGCCTCCTCCTTCTGATTTGTTTAAATGGATAAAAAATGTTGTAACCAATTTTATTTGGAACAATGGTAAACCAAAACTCCGCCTCTCCCTCCTTTACTTACCATTTGATGGAGGGGGGTTAAAAAGCCCAAATTTTTTATGGTATTACTGGGCCGCACAACTTCGCTCACTGACATTTTATTTTTCAGAAAAAGTTAACCCACATTGGGTAGAGATGGAATCACAGAATTTAAAATTACCTCTTCCCTCATTTTTATATTCTGACACAGCTAAAAAGATGCTTAAACAGATCAAAAATCCAATTCTGAGACATATGGTAAAGGTCTGGAATGATGTCAGAAAATACCTGAATGAGTCAAATTTCTTGTCACAGTTTAGCCCAGTTTGGGGCAATCAGTCGTTTATACCTGGGAGGGCAGATGTTGCATTTAAAATATGGGCATCAAGGGGACTGAAAACGATTTGTAACCTTTACCCTCCACAGTCAGATGTTTTTATGTCATTTGGGGAACTACAAGTGAGGTTTAATTTGGACAAAAAACACTACTTCAAATATTTACAGTTAAGAAGCTTTGTCAATACCAATCAAGGTGGTCTTAACAAGGTTCCTCATACACAACTGGAAAAATTGTTTGTAAAGAATGCTTTGAGGAAGGGTATTATTTCAGAATTTTACAATTTGTTGCTATATAATACATCAGAAAACTCAACAAAGAAACTCATTTCTTGGAACGAAGACCTATCTGCCAATATCAGTGAACAGGATTGGGAAAGAGCATGCAGTAAAGTCCATACAATGTCAATTAATAGTCGCTTAAGGATATTACAATTCAAATGGCTAATGCGTATATATACACAACACCTGTGAAATTAAATAAGTACAATAAGAACATACCAGACATATGCATAAAATGTGGCTTAAAAGGTACGTTAATACACTGTATGTGGGAATGCAGTCAAATAAAAACTTTTTGGGTAGAGGTGAAAAACTTAATTGAAAAGATCATTTTAAAACAGATCACATTGGATTCCAAATTATTTATAATGGCTATATATCCAGATAAACATATCTTTAGTAAAGCAGAAAGTAGTTTTATTGATTTCAGCTCATTGATAGCAAAAAGATGTATCGCTCTAAATTGGAAAAATATGAACGGACCTGGCGCTTCTCAATGGCTAAAACAGATGTTGGCTAGCTTACCTTTGGAAAGAATAACATATATCCATAAGTCAAAGCAGCATTTATTCGAAAAGATTTGGAGGCCCTTTATTGACTTTACTAAGGACTTGGATGTTTCTGATGACTTAACTAATTTTTGAATCCCTTGCAGAAATGTACTGTGTCTAGTGATGACTACCTCCTAAATTCCTAAAGAGAAGCTATGTTTTTGTTTTATATTGTTTTATGTTTTATTTTCGGGTTATTTTATTTCTGTTATTGCTATTCTTTCTATATTTAGTTTCTATATTTGTACAAAAAATGTGATACTGAACTCCTTTGTAAGTACGAGTATAATTGAACATTGTATCACTTTGGAAAAACCAATAATAAAAATAAAAATATTTATGGAAAAAAAAAATCTAAACCTGTGATGATTTCAAAAACCATAAAAGATTTTAAAAAGCTGAATACATGGCCAATAGTTCAAGGTCTTCTGCCCCTTTAAAAGTTGGAATGGTGGCTGTAGCTCAAAGTATGAGGGAAAAGAAGGGGCTGAAAGTGGATTTGAAGATTTTCCCATGTAATTCCATTAGACACTAATTAGACTGCCACCAGAGCGCCACCTATTGGCCGATTTGCACCAAATTTGGCACAAAGCCTCGGAACACGACGGAACACAATTAGCAAAAGTGTTGTGGTAATCGAACTGTATTTGGTGAAGATATGCAAGATTGTTTTGAACACAATGTGCAGGAATTTGTCGTTTTATATTTTGGGTGTTTTTTTTGGACTATTGCTATTCTTTTGATAACTTGTCAGGAGGGTCCACAGATGCTCGGTGGCAAATGTGGTGCAAATCAGTCGAATCGCCTAGGAGGAGTTTGAAAAAGTAGGTTTTTCATTTTTTGCGAATGGAAATTTAGGGCGTGGCCTACACCACACAATTCAGCTGAATTCAGGGAACATGTAGATATGAGGTTTAAAAATGTGCAACATATTATGATGGAGTCATGGGGCAAAAATGCTTTTAAATTGAAAATAACGTCACCTGCTGGTCACTTTTGGTGTGTGAGTTACAGGGGCCAGTCTATAGCACCCCTATGAATTTCATTTTAATAAGTGTTATGGTGTGGGCACAGGGCCAAATATGAAAAAAAAAAAAACTGGCACCAGAGCACCATCTAGTGTCAGATCGGTAACCCCTTCATCAGATATCCTCAGGAGGGCATTGACAATAAGTGTACCAAGTTTCATGTTAATCCGATGAACTGATGCGAGAGATATAAAATAGTTGAATTTAAAGGGTGCCACCTTGTGGTCATATGCCAAAATTTAGCACAGAGCCTCAGGGGCTCATGGGGAAGTAGGAACCTGAGTTACATGTCATTCGGACACACCAATGTGGAGATATGCATCACTTCCTGTTTGGAACGAAATCTGCAGGAAGTTGTTATTTAATAAGTTGAGTATCGTTTGGACTATCAATATTATCTTAATAACGTTTTGTCCGGAGGGGCCACAGATGCTGTGTGCAAAGGTCTGTGCATGTCAGTGAAATTGCCTGGGAGGAGATAGAAAAAGTAAGTTTTCGACAAATCGCGAGCTAGCGGAAAAAAACGGTAGGTGGAAATGGGCGTGGCCTCTATCACAACCATATCGATCCGTGTGATTTGCGGCCATTCAACTTTCATTTTGAAGTCGACAATCGGAAAACGGATAACGACTCATTAACTGATATTAGATACTGTGTTCATGAATGGGAATCGGGAATGAAATAACAGTGCCATTTTTCATTCCAGATTTTGCCGTACGTCTTTTTTAATGTCCCTGAAGGCACCGTGTTATGCCGCAAAAACACTTGATCTGATCCTTAGACCAGCGTAGTTCAGGAGGTGATGTCAGCGTCATGTCTTCATCTGAATATTCAGAGTTTATAACAGTCAGGAGGTCAAGTGGGATGTCCTGTGGCGCCACAGCAACATCTGGACAGCAAATTAAAATCTGGACGACAAATATTTAATGACCCGGAAGTCGTGTCCAGATTTTGCCGCAGTGATTTTGACTGCCTTCCAGTCGCCTGTCTGGGCAGAAATGCTCAGAGCACCACCGGCTCACATTCCTCTTGGAAAAGTGGTCACACTGTGATGCGGCTATATCGCCACAGGACATCCCACTTGACCTCCTGGCTGTTATAAACTCTGAATTGTGTGTGGGGGCCTTCAGAATCAGATCAAGTGTTTTCGCGGCATAACACGGTGCCTTCAGGGACATTAAAAAAGACGTACGGCAAAATCTGGAATGAAAAATGGCGCTGTTAATTTCATTCCTGATTCCCATTCATGAACACAGTATCTAATATCAGTTAATGAGTCGTTTTCTGTTTTTCAGTTTCCAATTTTAAAACGAATAACGGGATACGAGTCATTTTCTGTTTTTCGTTCTCTTATTTTGAAGCGAAAAACGGGAACGACTCGTTATCCGTTTTCCGATTGTCGACTTCAAAACGAAAGTCGAATGGCCGCAAAGAACACGGACCCATATCACAGGTTCAGCACAATTCAGTGAACGCGTGGCTACAAGGTTTTTGAATGTGCGACAAAGTATACGAGAGTTATGAGCCAAAATGCACGTTCCTTGATTAAAGCGCCACCTAGTGGTGGAAATTCTGACGATGCAGTATCGCAATTTTCGGCAGATGTGACGTATATTCCAAATTCGGTGAGTTTTGTTCAAACCTCCAAAACTGCAGTCAAAGCAGTCAAATGCTGGGGCATCTTTTGAAAATTAAATCTTAAACATCCTTTTCATTTTCATTTTAATCAAGTTAAAAAATGAGCAGTCTTGAAGGTGAAAATGAAAATGCAGTTCGGATGATTTATTATTCATTTTATTTATGAGTCAGAAAAATGCAGCTATATTCTGAAAATGAAAAAGCATTTCTGTTAATCCATTTTAATTTGAATTATGCTACAGATTCGCTTCCATACAACAGGTGATCTGTGAGCAGTGAAATACAGTGCGAGGCCCAGTTGCGCTAATGCGTAGAGGTTCTATGGTCTGTGTCTGAAATTGTTAAGTTTCGTGTTGATCGAAAGTACTACGGTTGAGAAAATGTAGTGCCAAAAGAAAGGGCAATGTAAAGCGGCGTGAATTTTCTCTATACAACATACAATTGAACTGATATAGATTTTTTTTTAGGTGGGGCTTGTTTTAGGAGGTTAAAATTCGCTTTGCATCTGGACTCTGTTTACTGCAGTACAAAGCTGAGCGTCTGAGCTGGAGCGGCTCTCTGCTTCTCCAAACTGAGGCTGCACTGATCGGCAATTAGGGTAGGGAACAGAACGACTATAGATATGTACTTTATATGATCCCACTTCAAAAAACCCAAACTATCCCTTTAAAGTAATATTTTAGCTTGCAATGAAACACAGGTCTGCCGTCAGTCCCTCACTCAGTCTCTCTGAGGACTAACAAAAGCCTGGGAGGAGGTTTTGTGCTCTGGACCTCCAGTGGCTTCACTTTACTTCTAAGAGCTGGTTTAAATCCATCAGTGTTTTATTGCCAGGTAGTGTGATCTGCAAGTGATCAGGGTGGCTGAGCTCTGCCTGCCATCTGTCCCCCGCCTTGCTGCCAGCTTGTATGAAACTAATTGATTGACATTGATTCATATTCCCTCTTCATAAATATGGCTGCATTCAACAAGTGAAGTGAAGAAACAGGGAAAAGGGAAACGTAAAGAAGGTAAGCCAAGGATGGAATAATTCCCAGCACTTGTCAATGGGAATGTTGAGCTAAATCTGCAGGCAACAACATAGCTTCACTTCTAGAAGACAGTGATGGTTCTGACTCTCAACTTCCCTTTTTTATCAATATACTCAGACACTCTTCTCTTGTTTATACCCTCTCTCTGCACAATTAAAGGTCATTTGTTTCAAATAAGACACACAGTTCCCAGCAGACAAAGTGACCAAGTCAGAGACAACAGCCAATGCATTGGAGTAACTCGGGTTAGGGTCGAGCAAATATTCTTGCTAGAGAGAAGCTTCTCAAAATCCCTGAGGATTTGGCAAGGGCGTATTCTCTGTGAGAACACTCTGACCTTGTATGGCCCATGATCATTCCTGTACATAAATGTCAATCAATGTTTGAATTGTCATTGAGCTGGGATAGAGGTTTTGGGCTTGCCAGCCACGTAAATCTGGTCAATGAAAACCTGAAGGTCAGCTAAAATGGATAAGAATAAAGACTGGTGGTTTATTGTTATTGGATATGACAGAATGACGTGCCATAAGGTGGAAGCATGTGAATAACCAATGGCGTGGACCTAAAGTGAAATTATGTAAAAATTAACAAACATGACAAATGAGAACCTTCATCATTATTTACAAACATGAGCACTCTGATGCTGAGGCCATCAAGATATCTTATTATTGCTCTGTCCATTTATGTTGATTAATCCAAATTTGTTTTTGTTTTTTTGTTTTTTACCCTGGTCTAGGTGAACCAGAGACATAACTTGATGTGCATCTCCTCCCATTCTTTGTACTCCCAAGAATGTGTCACAGAGGAGTTATATTTAAAGTAGCATTTATTTTAATCTGTTACCCTACTTTCTTGATCACGGTTTTGCCATTCCGAGCAGTAGTTCCTGGAGCTCCCCCTCGATACCACCCAAAGTCCGACCAGGCGCCACATTTTAGTTAACAGCTACCGAAGGTTAGCGCCATTACCAAGCGGGACTCATTCCTGTTACCGTGCATGTATGACCTCATCGATCGTGTGGGATCTGCTAAGTTTGTCACAATATTAAGACCTCTTTAAAGGTTACTGGCAGGTCCCACTAACTTGCCGTGCATCTGAAATTAGCGCCTTTGTCACCCCTGATTATTTTTTACATTACACCATCATGCCGTTCAGGCCTAGAAATGCACCTGCCACCTTCCAGCGCCTGATGAGTACTGTCCTGTGTGCTGTAGGTGACTGTGTAGTCTATTTAGATGATATTGTGGCATACTCATCTACTCGGACTAAACAAGTAAAAACCCTTTGTGATATTTTTGACTGCTTGTGTGCGGTTATCAGAAGTAGTAGCTCTACCCACACATGGTCAGAGAAACATTAAGCGGCATTCGAGACTGCCAAAGCTCTCCTCTGCAGCTCTCCAGTGCTGGCCGCTGTGTGGCGTTGATCATCCGATTTGTTGTTTTTCGAAGTTCAAGAAACATCAGCTACACTACAGCATCATTGAAAAGGAGGCCTTCTCTTGGCACTACAGCACTTCTCCGACCACAGCCCATTAGTGTTTCTGAATCAGGTGCAGGTACAGTAATCAGCGGTTGATGCACCTTTAATAATGTCGTTATTAGTGCAGGAATTCTGATATAAAAAAGGGTTAGACAACATTATGACTGATGCTCTGCCCTTTTTGAACCACCGGCTGACTGCAATCAGCCTTTCCACCAATTCTTCCACTACTAATATGGACCAGTGTCTAGTTTGAGTAGGGTTTTGTTGTGATGTACACCAGTTGTGCATAACTCAGCTTAAGTATAATCTGGTATTTTATAAATTTGCAAATAGAGAATAGTAGCATAGTAGGAGGGAGAAGCCTTTTTTGTTGATAACCCTTTTTTCCTGTTTATCCTGAGTTACGAGTTAGGTAAGATTTTGTCGTTGGTTTATATTTTTGTTTTGTGGCAGGTAGGAAGGGTAACAGATTGTTTTGTTTATTGTGTTGGCCTTGTTCTCCCTCTGAAGCAAAATAAATGCTACTTTGAACATAACTCCTCTGTGACACTGGCTTTCTTGGGAGTGAAAAAAAGGGGGGACATATTGTTATGCTGACCAGGGGCGTAACATGAGTTATATTTTGTTTATGTCAAGTTTGAATAAAGTATATCATATAAAGAGTGAAGGAGGCATTTAAGCTTGTTTTAGTTTGGTGAAGAGAGACAATTGAATTCAGTCAGTGTGCAGTTGTATTTTTCTGTTTACTAAGGAAAAGAGGTGTCAAAATATCTCCTTTCTGAACATTATGTGACTTTATTCATTTAAGTATTAAACTCACAATTTCTACATCTCCCACCTGGGGCTATCAAACTGTCCACTTTTGCCGGCCAAAGTGGTATTATGAGACAGTTACAACTAATGCATGCATGCTAACTTCACAAGACCCTCTGCCACACAATACATAAATGTATTTTACATAAAATTAACACTATTGTTTCTTTATGCTTTTTGGAATGTTTTCAATCAACAATCTGACCATATGTTACATATTGCCCCTCTAAAAGCCATGACATGCGTAATCCCAGCTGAAAAAGTCCTAAATTGAAAGTCAGAGCTAATTAAACTATTTTGTTGATTTGGGTTTTGATAGAAGTTTTACTGGTGTAAATACAGTTTCAAAAGGCTGACCTGTCTTGACAAAATGAAACTTTTAATAAAAATACCTACTTCTGTGTTTTTTAGAAGCAGGGGGATTACTTGGCATTTATAAAGCTGTATGGGTCAGTCCCTCATGGGCTGTTAATGATTCCCCCAGACTGCTCTCTAGCCTGGGCTCAGATAACGATGAAGGCAGTGAGAGGACTCTCAAGGGGACATGTGGGAGTGTCTAGAGGCACTAGTCTTTCCCATGATGGGTTCGATCTATTCTGAATGTCCTGTTCACAACATGAACTGCATCTATGTAGGTCACTGCACTAAGAGATTTGATCATGCCCACTGCAGGAAACCCTGACTACATTTTTTTTTGGCACTTGAGAGAAAAGCTCGAGGAGATGGAGGTTGTTCAAGTCACAGGCTTGTTCGCACGCACACACGCACACACACACACACACACACACACACACACACACACAGAGAGAGAGACAGACAGACAGACAGATCACCCAGCCATCCACGGAGGATGAATGCACTGGGAGCACAGCAGTTATAGAACGATGGGGCTGAAACATTTATAGAGTGCAGGAAAAAGAAGGCTTCCAGGTGACTGGAAGGTACTGACTGCTACATCACACACTGCTGTATGATTCAATGACTAACACACTGTTTCTTTGACAGTGAATGGCACTCAACAGGATGTAGCCTACTCTATTTATGACCAAATTACCAAAGAGCAGCTGCTCTGCCATAACAATCAAACTAGTGTTTTGGGATGCGAGTAGACGAATACTGAGCTCCTCCTCTGGGACATGGACTTATTGGGGCTGCACACACACCAGTTGGTAGAATTTCAAACATACAACAAGCCCTTTTGTTGGGGACTATGAACATGGACTTATTGCTGTTGTAGGAAATCCAATGTAGGTCCTGTTGGGACATCGATGGGCAAAAACAGGATTAGATCTTTTGATCATTTTCTTAGCGTGACCTTTCTTTAGCTGGTGCCGTTCATGTTAAAGGTCCCATATTATGAAAAACATGTTTTCTCTGGTCTCTACATGTTTAAACTGGTCCTCCCTGAGCCTGCCAACTCCTAGAAAGAGGAAAACAAGTGATTCCTGTATGGTCTCTGCAGCCCACCCACTGGTAAAATGGCACTCCTACAGGATGTTCAAATTCAGGTCCTGTCGTTACGTAACCAAAGGAGTCATTTTCATAGGTCGGCCTCCTCTGCGCAGTGAGGGGGGCGTTCATCCCCGAGGTGAAGTTTGGTGTGTCCAGCAGTGAGATAGCAGTGTTTAGCAATGCCGTCGCTCAGAGTTAGACACGCAAATTGCTGGTTGTAAAAATCAACATCAGCCTATATTCTGTCCTAGCTACAGAAGAACAGAAGAGACAGTGGTTGCAGTTCATTTTTTGAGGACAACATGCCGGCTACGGTTCCTGTAAGTTCGTGTGTGTGTGCTAGCCACTTCACATCGGACTGCTTCAGTAACGAGGGTCAGTACAAAGCTGGCTTTGCCTCGACACTGACCATCGTGAAAGGATCAGTACCAACCATACTGGACCCAGCAACTGCAACCGAGCCACAGGTAAGCGTCGCCGCGGTTTGATAGTATTTACAGTTGCCTACGAGTATGGTGAAGTCAGCTGGAAATTGGCTAACTAGTTAGCTCCGCTTCGGTCCACTATGCAATGGCGTTTGAAGCGAGTTTAATGTTAATAATATTGTGATGGAGCTATCACAGTAAAAAGTCTGGAAACATGTGCAGACTGGAGACAGAGACAATGTGAACAGTGTCCAAGAGTTTGGACTGCTAGCTGTTAGCTATTAGCTACATGGTACTAACTGTAACAACACATATGAACAAACTAACATTATTCAGACACACTAACCATTCTGAAACATCCTGCTGCAGCCACAGAGTCTGTGTTTCTTCAGGAGCTTCTCCTTCTGGGTCCGATTCTGGGTCAAACTTACGCGAGCCATAGGGATACATCCACCGTAAACATTAGCGCATGCTACCGCTAGCATAAGAGGCATCGTCTCCCTGAGGGACGTGTAGCACGCAAGGCCATTGGGCAAGGCTCTCCAAGTAGGCGTTGACAGACAGAGCTCATTAGCATTTAAAGGTGCAGGCACAGAAACAGCCTGCTCTCAGGAGACCTCAGCAGAGCTCATTTGAGCAACTTTTAGACAGCTGAAATTCAGGACCATGGATGGGTTTGGGGCAATGCATATCAAATACAGTGTTGTTGGACCTTTGACAGCTGTGTGAAATTGATGAAAAACAGTATAATAAGGGACCTTTAATATAATGATACATAAAGTTTAATTGTATTCATATTATACATACCAACTAATATTTGCATTTATTGCTTTTAACTCAGCCAATGTGGTTTTGTAAATAACTGTGAAGTGGCATAGTTGCTCAACTTTAATCTTCTACAAAAGGTGCTAAATATTTGGATTGACTCTTTTATGGTCCTTTTGATTATTTTTGTATTTTATACACTTTCACTAAAACTAGTCAAATTACTTTAGGCATAACACCAATTTCCATAATTCTGGAACCCATTGTGCAGTTGAAACCAGATTTAGATGACACATGCACCTGCACACAGTCTGCAAAATCTGATGGCATTTTACTATAGATGATGCGACAGAAACAATTTCTACTTAAGTGGCCATATCTCAGCTCAGCAAGCTACACACTTGTTGGCGTATTGCTGCTTCCTCTTGCTGTTGCATTCAGCTCCATAACTGGTCACATTCACAAGGGACCACAACCTTGTTGTATACTTTAGAGTGGCAAAACTCACCAATGTACTTGAGTGTCAAAATGCGCGACTGCTATGCAAAAAGTGTACTGGTTGGTTAGTCTGTGACATGATCACATCATGTTATGGTTCCACAAATGTCTGTTGTCCAAATTAAATTCAAAATTCAAAATTAACAAAGTTACCAAAGTAGTACTTTTACACCAGTGAATAATTTTGTCTGGTGTATTATTATTTTATATGTGGTTTTGCTAATGTTTGCTATATCGTTTGAGTAATATCTCTCAGCATTACAAGTCTTGCAGTTTTCCCTTAAAACAAAGAGAAGCAATAAAGCAATACTCGTGCCAACCTAATCTTAGACCAATTTTCAGTCAAAGAGTTATGAAATGCAGAGACACATCGTGAATTTGTTACAGACAGCTTTATCCCATTTGTACTTCAAGTGTACTGAAAAGACGATCTTACCGTTCCTCTGCGCGTTGTCTGATCTCTTCTCTCTTCCTGGCGAATCTCTCCTCATCTCTGTCAGGACTTAAGACATAAGGAAGGCATGAATGGAGAATCAGAACTAGTTAACAACAAAACACACTCTTCTGGATGTGACAATTATAGACATCTACAAATTGCCACAATTGCTTGAGGGATATTATTTTCACAAAGCATAACATCTTACTAAGTTAAGTTACATGGAGTCAAATTCTCCAGAGCACAATTTATATTTGATTCATGAATTGTCTCTGCAGCTTGGGAAACATAAAGGAACTGATGCTCAAAAGTAAAGTGAAAGCTTTTGCCAGAGAATCGTGTCACCTTTGATAATTGAATAATCTAACTTAATGGAAGCTGAGCAATCGGGAGGTGAGAAGATGGAACTGCCAGAAGGTAAATAGAATATGAAAAACCCAATGTCCATATTCTATTTTCTTCTTATCCCATTTATTCTGTCAGACAGACGCGAACGAGACTCTTATACCAACAGGACTGTCAGTGTGACTGGCACGGCTGCAAATGATTGACTGACATCAGTGTTTCCCACACATTAATTCATTTGTGGCGGCCCCCCACAATATCAACATTTGCCGGGAAATATTGATTTTCTTTTTCTGGAGCTGCGTGTCTCGTTCTCACTCACTCAAGACAGCGCACTCTTCAGTGAACAGCATGGTGTTATACTCCCATACAGTGGACGGCGGTGTGGGTTTTAGTCCGCCGGTAAAACCATGAGTTAACAGGCCTTAAAGCCAGTTTTTGTTGTGGACAAGCTGTGTAATTACATCGTCATGTGATGCACTGGGGACTTTTTCCCAAAAGCTAACATTGTTAAAAACACGCCTGTAAGATCTTAATAAAAGCCTCACAACCCCTGCGAATTGACTCGTTTTACTGTCAGAATTTGGGAAATTCCTTCCAATAAAATGGAGATGTATAGAATAAAAGAGCCGTCTAATTACATTTTATCCCCATCCAAGTTAGCTCGGCGCTAAACTGGAAGTTAGCCGGCAGAAGTCTCAAGTGCGCATGTTCAAAGGCACCCCAGCCAGACAGCCATCACCACAATTAAAGTCTGATTCTGTGGGACACTGGACATGACATTATCATTTCACTCGAGCACAATAACAGCACCACAAACAGTTGACTTGTATAGGAAACTAAAAATGATGAAGCAGCAAGAGTGAGTATAGTCCTGTTTAATGGGTGCTCAACTCAAGAGCTCACTGCACTGAACAGTTGTTCACCACACAGTTATTAATAATGTATTTTACTCTAGCTCAGCAGTCATGTCACAGATGTAAAACTTTGATTCACAGACATGGCTGACACACTCTCACAAGCTGAGACTATGATTATGATTGTTTAGGTTACAACAGGCTCATATAGCACCGGTATTGTTTCCAATTCAAAACTGGTCAATACTAGACTTGAGCACAGAATTATTCTAAATTTTTTTCATTTAACTTCTTTATTGACTTTTCATTACAAATGCCAATGCACAACAAGTGTGCAAATATAAACATTGCAAACAAAAAAAGAAACTTAAAAAAAATAAAATTAAAAATAAGAATAAGATTAATAATCATGGTCATAAAATAAATAATGTAAAAATAAAATAAGATGCACATTCTTGACAGTTGAATTCATCACAAACCAATGTTGTCTATTCCTTAAACCTACATTAGCCGTTTTTACACAGAAAAGGCGGCACATTTGCTCCAATGTAAGGCCGGCAATTTGCCGCGTTCTCTTTGTAAAAACGAGGCGTAATATTCCTCCTTTTCCAAAAGCCGCCACTTGGCCGCCTCTGGGGTAGGCGTAAACATGTGACATGACGTGAAGCACG
>OMLP01043572.1:0-29107 GCA_900302685.1 Spondyliosoma cantharus | reverse complement strand
GTTTACACAACGATTGCGTATTTCCGGTACAAAATACGGAAGTTGTGTGAAAGGTCTATACTTGAAGACCTTTCAGACAGGTAAGAAGTCTTCGGGAGTCCCACATTTAAAATGTATTCCGTGGTATACTTCTACTGATTATGTCCCCCCGATCGAACCTTTATTTTGGGGTAGGAACGGTGTTTGAAAGTCTTCAATGTCTGCTTCACTTCACCTATGCTAACATGCATTTGCAATGCACCTAAATTAGCTAACGTTAGCCCCAGAACGGCAACTTCTCATAATTTGACGGCAACCTTGTTGGCGTTGATTATATCCAATTTATGAATGCATAGATTTAGTTCCCCAAGGACAATGTGGTTGAAATTTAAAACGCTAATGTGGAATTTATTCCAATAGCTGAGTGAGTGACATGTCTCCCTGTGACAATTATGTCCGTGGATCTAAAAGAGCTACACTTCGCTATATTTTTGCGTAGTAGGGGGAGGCGTTTCCTATGAGGGTGGATGAGGGAGGAGGAGGTCTCAAGCTCTTGAATCATTTGAAAATTATTTTAACCGTCGGCGATTTGGAAAATCCTCTGTACCACCTTTAATTGACTGATTTTTTTTTTTTTTACCTAAACCTAATAAACAAACTCTTCCTCAGGAGTTAAATCTCCTTGATGATTTTCAACTGAATAATAAATCAACTTGTTGAAATGAACTTGACTGGGGTTTCAAGTAGAAAAAGTGAGAGAAGTGCAGTTTCTATTCATATTTAGAGGTGGTGCATGGGCTTTTAAACCACTGGAAGCATATTTATTATTACTATATAATTGGCTTAGATAAATGTTGTCCTGTATAAACTGGTGGTTTATACTCCATTTTGACTTTGATCTTTGTACGTATCGCGGCTTCTCTCATCCTGCAGTCTCAATAATGGACGCATTGTCTCGGAGGTAATGAAACTGTTTGACTGCGGCCACATGAAAGATACGCGTTCGCGCCAGTTTGTTGCTTTGCCACCGATGACGTAACGCCTCCCAAAACCTCTCTGGAACGCCCATCTTTCAAAATTCCTCAACGCGCTCTGATTGGGCGCGCGGGGACATGTGACCAACGGTCGCGGGAAGTCCTTTGCCACGCGCGTGATAGGAAGAGGACAGCGCTTGACTCATTCAAACTTTTTTGTAAACATTGGTTTGGTTTTATTGCGGAAAGACGTGTTTCTGTGTCGCCGGACCACCGACAAGATACTGACGGATACCGAAACTCGACTGGAGCCGGTAGTTTTGGTGTTTGTTTTGAGTTTAGGAACAACTTCGGACATTGCTCTCACGGTGAAGACTCGCTAACCAACGTTAGTCCGTGGCCATTTCTCAGCGTTGGAGGGGCGTGTAGGAGTTAGCAAACAAGTTAACGTTTTCTGGGATATTAACGGACCTTTAATCGATTTACTTGGACTTTTTTTTTTAAATTAATACCTTTTATGTAAGGTAGTTATAAGTTGACTAGCTTTGTGTTGTTGCTACAAACGCCACTGCCTCTGTAGTGGGGGTCCAACCGCGTGATTTTCCCGTCGACGAAGCCGGGGTTTAAATACTGAAAATGTCGAGCTACGGTCGCCATCGGCACGGATCGCCTTCCCCGAAACCTCGACCAATTTGTCAGAAACTACAGTTTACATCCAGCGATGGCGAGGACGACCCGATTGAGGATGTTAACAACAGTACCGGAGGAGAGTCCGGTTTCACGGAGATGGACTCCCCAATGCCAGTGCGACGGGACCCCGTCGACAAACGGCTGGAAGGGAGCAGCAGCCCCCTGAACCAGTCCGGTGGGGACGACGACGTGGAGCTGTGGGACGAAGAGAGTTACGGTTCTCCGTCTCATCTGCGGTCACCCAGCAGTGTTATCTTCGCAAACTGCTCACCGTCACCGAGGAAAACGTCTCGGCTGTACGGAGGGTCCCCGGAACGGTCCTATGTTCAGGACGACGGGGAGGGATCCAGCTCCCCGATCCCGGACTGCCCCGACACTCCTCCACATAAGACCTTCAGAAAACTCAGACTTTTTGACACACCACACACGCCAAAGGTTAGTATTTGGCGTTATTAACATTATTTTTTATAATATAAAAGAACAAGTGTGTTTATTTGTGTTTAGTGGCAGAATTTGCTTGCATACGAAACATACGATTTTAAAATTTCAGGCATTGGTTTAAGTGATCTTACATTTCCAAAATAACATTTTAGAATACGACTTTTTCTCTTTATCTCTCAATGGTATATTCATTCCAAAATAACATTTTAGAATAAAATGTCTTGTCTTTATTTCTTTTTGGGAATTTTGATCTTTCTAATGTGCCTGCTGATGATTCCTGTCAGGTGTTGAACTGGAAAGAAATTCAGCAAACATAAGCAACATAAAGCATTTACAAACAAATAGGTACATTTTTGAATTCCAGGGGGATACTGGGATATTTCTGCGCCGTCAGTTACCACAGTGACCCACTTAATGTACCACTGTACGATTGCATAATGCTCTCTCTGTAGTCAGCCAGATGATTTGGTGACCTGGATTTTCATGTCTCGGCATGTCTTAGTCAGTGATTACAGCATTACACAGCATTGCCCTTTAAGCATCCACTTTTAAACCTAAGTATTTCACAGGACGTGACCATATATTGTTTGTGAATCACACTGATGACCATATAGTCTTGCTTATTTTTTTTTTTAGTTTTCCTCTCTCCTGCTGCTCCCACCTATTAACAAAGCACTAAATCTTTCTTTTTCAGAGTTTACTGTCCAGAGCAAGGGGCTCTGGTCCAGGATCCTCCAGCAGGAGAGTTGCCCTGTTCAAGAATGTGGAGCCTTCAGGAAAGTCAGTCACAGATAGCAGCAGGAGACAGCAGACCCCTCTGGTTAACTTTAACCCTTTCACCCCCGACTCCCTCCTCATCCAGTCGGCCACACAGCAGAGAAACAACAGGAAACGGGCACACTGGAATGAGTACGTTACACAGATGTTTTCTCACTAATACCTTTATCTTTAGAGAGGGGTCAAACCCCAAAGATATGCTGTACTTGAAGAGTTGTCAAGCTACAATCCATATTTTGGCTAGATATTTCCCATCTTGGTCAGTTGGCCTGTAGTCCGTTGCATCTTTGTCATCAGTAATGCAACAGCTGTTAATCCCACAAACCAAAGCTGTGCTGAACACCTTCACCTGTCATCTTGAGCACAGATCAGACCCATTGTTATAATAACCAGATACGTTAAAGCCGTTGACTAAGGCCAGGGGGTTTGGCTGGGAACCAGGACCTCATGGTTACTGGTGAACTCTGCCATGTGCTTGTGAAGCCCCCAGTGCTGCCCCCTGCTGTACAGAATGCTGACCAACATCTTCTATTGTTAATCTTTAATCTTGCAGCTCTTGTGGAGAAGACATGGAGGCAAGTGATGGTGAGGGAGAGGAGGAAGTCTTGCCACCATCCAAGGTAATTAAATGTTCATGTGATTTGCAATAAAAACATGTAGTTGGGAATAAAATGAATTAATTTTTCTTCATTAGACATTAGACATAGCATTTTGCAGGATTTGTCACCTCAGATTTGGTTATTGATTAATCTGTTTGTTTTTCCAATTGGTTGAAAGTAGTGGATCAACAAAAGTGTAACTTTGTAGTGAAACTTTTCTTCTGCCCTCAGAGGATCACCATGATGGAAAGCAACATGATGTCCAGGTACACCTCAGAGTTCCTCGAGCTGGAAAAGATCGGCTGTGGGGAGTTTGGTGCCGTCTTCAAGTGTGTGAAAAGACTCGATGGCTGCATCTATGCCATCAAAAGATCAAAGAAACCTCTGGCAGGATCAGTAGATGAGTAAGTTGAGTTCATAACTATATAAAAAGATCTTGCAGAGGATTATGCCTTCATTTAGAGCTGCAATGATCAATTGAGTAGTTGTGAACTATTCCATTTTAAAGGAAAGGGGATAGTCAGAACTTCTTTTTATTTTATTTTATAGACCAAATGTCTAATTGAATAATAAAAATCATCATCTATAAATCATTGACCACTATTTTCATTCTCAACTTATCTGTTTGTTGTGGCCATTCCATAATGTTTTTAATCTTATTTCTGCGACTACTTTGTGACCTGATGTCAAATGTCCACACCTTAAAATAGTGTAGAGGTGCTATATGATTATGTGACATTTAATGCATTTCAAAGTCGTAGACATGCAGAATTTAATTAAAACTCTGCCTTCTAATGCTCAGTCTAATAGAGTACATAAAGCACCCGAAGTCATCCAAGTGCTCCTTTGCATGACTCGACTGCCGTGATTATAAAAGTTGTTTACTGGGAAGACTTGAGGCACTTTTTCCCCTTCATTTTAACGAGCAAACTTTGTTCAGGCTTGTCTTAATTAAAAAGGTCTGTTCCCCTCCTCCACAGACAAAATGCTTTACGGGAGGTGTATGCCCATGCTGTGCTGGGCCAGCACCCCCACGTGGTGCGTTACTACTCGGCCTGGGCGGAGGACGACCACATGCTCATCCAGAACGAGTACTGCAACGGTGGCACGCTTTCTGATGTCATCTCAGAGAACTACAGACGGCTCAGTTACCTGTCGGAGCTCGAGCTGAAAGATCTGCTGCTGCAAGTCACACGAGGACTCAAGTACATCCACTCGACTTCTCTGGTGCACATGGACATCAAGCCCAGTGAGTAATCATAGGCAGATTATTATTAAAGAAATTATGCAGCCAATGCTTTGGAAAGTAGACTTTGTATTTGATATTTGTGTAGAGTTTGAGTCTTAACATTAATGTTAATTTGTCCCAGGCAACATCTTTATTTCACGTAAGTCTGTAACCAGCTGTGATGAATGTGATGAAGATGACATACTGACAACCAGCGCCATCTACAAAATCGGTAAGCTGCTTCTACAGTTCTGTCATTCCTGTTACTGATATTTTTAAACTACTCACATTAAATGGCCAACTTAAATCTGTACTGTTTGTGCCTCTCCAGGTGATCTTGGTCATGTGACAAGAGTGAACAATCCACAGGTGGAGGAGGGTGACAGCAGATACCTGGCCAATGAAGTTTTACAAGAGGTTTGTCACCTTACTTCAAAACTGCCTCTGTTTTGGAACAAGTAATGCTACACAGAGGTATTAATGTTTGTATGATTTTATTTGTAGGACTACAGTAACTTGAGGAAAGCGGACATCTTTGCTCTGGCTCTGACTGTGGTCAGCTCCTCAGGGGCGGAGCCTCTTCCTACCAACGGAGACAAATGGCACGAGATCCGACAGGGAAAACTCCCTGCCATCCCTCAATTGCTTTCTCCAGAGTTTCTCGGTCTACTCAAGGTATTGGGTTTCTTTCTTTCTTTCTTTCTTTCTTTCTTTCTTTCTACAGTATTGGTCTGGTGAATATACATTTTTAGGGTCCTGGTTCTATATTCCCTAACGATTTGAATACTCAAGGCAATACTGAGGCAAATGACAAACTATCAATCTGTCATTTATTTATTTTTTACAACTTCAGTGAATATTTTCTAAAAAATCTTGTCAATGGATACATCATTAATGTAGAGCTTAGTGGCTTTTCAGAAAATGCATTTAATTAAATTTTTTAAAATCATCTCTACTTGGAGATGTCTTTGTTCTTGTATTTCTCATCGATGTTAAGCAGCTTTTCCTTTTTTAACTAAATCTTATGTTCTTTATCTCTCAGCTGATGATCCATCCTGATCAGAGTAGAAGGCCATCAACTTCCGACCTCATCAAACACCCTGTGCTCCTCACTGCTGCCAGAATGAGCGCAGACCAGCTCAGAGTTGAGCTCAACGCAGAGAAGTTCAAGAACGCACTACTACAGAAGTAGGTTTATAACGACACAGAACAAACTCCCAACTCACTACACTAAGGCTGTTTATCAGACAGATTTTGATTACATGGTTAAAGTGATTGGACAGCTTGTGATGCAAAAAATAAGTCCTGGATTGGTTTTGTTATGAAAAGTTACAACTATGTAGAGCGTGCCGTGCATTCACATGTATTCTACTGTGTCAGTTTAATCGTTGCTTGGTGGAAGTAATGTGCTACTGCTTTGCTAATAAACCCCTGGGAAGTGGGATTTTCCTTTTCCAACGGTTAAATCAATAAATAAAATAATCATTGGAGTCCTTATTTCCTTAACTTTGGATTTATAATTTGAATATCTTGGTTTAGGACTGTTCTGACAAAACAAGATATTTAAAGAATTTCCTTTGATTTTTAGAGACTAGGAAAGTTTCTTACATTTTATTGACAAAACAATTAATTTAAAAGTAATTGCCCTTATTCATCCAAAGAAACTGTCCCTAGGTGTAAGCATCTTAACTGACCTTTTTTTTTTTTTTTTTTAAATCTTCCTCAGGGAGCTGAAGAAGGCCCAGATAGCCCGAGCTGCAGCAGAGGAGAAGGTTTTGTCCACTGACAGGATCCTGACCCGCTCCACGGTCCAGTCGAACCCCAGAACCTCCAGACTCATCGGCAAGAAGATGAATCGATCAGTCAGCCTCACCATCTACTGAGACTTGGATCCGCCCAGATGGGAAGAGAAACACAAAGGCTCATGGACCTTTTTAACCAGAACCATTCAGATGAGAGGATGCCTTTTTGTGTTCGAGGACAACCCTTTCAGTCGTGCTAGGCCCAATCAAAGCTGCAGACTGTTAACCACACCGAAGTGGAACTCATCTCGATACTCTAGTTGCCAACGTAGTTCAGCCTTTTTCTTCCACAGACTTTTTTCTTGGATAAACTCTCATTCCTCAAAGGTAGTTACTGTACCTTTTACACTCTGTCATTCCTTAAGTTTGCATAGACGTCAGCCTCTCTCTCCATTTCTGTCCTTGCACTTCCCTCGACAAAGCCGAAGCCTGTTGGCTGCGGATTGAAGCCGCAGTGAAGCCCTCTTCAGTGTGAATGTACTTGCCGTAGCTGTGCGCACCTTACTGCCTGTCAAATGCCTGATGCTAGGTACCAGAGGGTCTGAGAACTGACGATTTCTGTGTTTTGTAATGGAGCACTTTGGAGGCAACATGTGGAACTTGCCACATTTTTTTTTTTTTTTTTGTTTTAAAAAAAAAAAAGAAAGAAAAACCTGCTGCTATTGATGTTTTGTGTGTATCAGGGTTTGGCCAGTTTCAGGTTGGATCGTTCTCAAGGTCATTGGCTCTTATTTACAAGTAGCAGGAGTCCCCCTGTTCAATGCCTTTTGTTTTCCGGGTCGGATGAAAAATGGCTCATGCTGTGATCAATGAGGAAAATCATCTTTAAACCAGTGACTTGACTCATTATCTGTGAGGTTAGAACTGATCCGTAGCATTTGAATTCCCCTGTTGATTGGTGCTGCCAACCCTGCCTGTAGCATTAGAACAATCATTGTCCTGTTCTTTGGATTCTCATGTGTTCCGTTTTCTTTTCCCACAAAGCTCATCTTTAGTTACTGTTTAGAAGCATTCCTCATCTTTTTGTTCTTGTAACCTCTAACACATAAAACCCTTTTCTGTTGTTGTAACCTGTAAATATGTTCTTTTAATAAATTCTCACCTTCTACACTTTCTGGTCAGTTCAGTGTGGTGTTCTGTGATGAAGGAACTTCCCTTCACTGATACTTTAAATTTGTCCGATTTATTGTATGAAGAATTTTAGTTGTCACAATACAGTTGTCCTAAACATCACTCTTAAACTTGTTTCCTCTGAGCTTTAACTAAAACATTGTTGTAATGTCAACCTGCAGTTACTTAATACTTAATGTATACATGTACATTAAGAGCTGAAATGATGATTAAGGCATAAAAAATTATAAATGTAATCTATCAGAAAAAGTTCCAGTGAGCTAATCAAGTGTGAGGACTTTTGTGTTTGTTTAGAATGTAATATTTTGGGGTCATTTTTGGTCAGATAGAAACAATTTTAACACATCACCTTAGTGAAAGTTTCTGTTGTTTCCTTTTTATCTGAAGCTTCAGTTACAACTAACTTTGCAGATTTAATTTATAAATACAAAATATTAACAATATATTATGTTTTATTACAGGTTAAGATTACATAAAACTGTATTGATCCCTGTGGTAATATTGCAAGCTACCCAGCTGCTACATTAAAGTGATTAAAATGAGAATGCGTCATTAAAGGACAAATTCACCCGAAATTGAATAGTCAGTCATTATCAACTCACCGTCATGCAGATGGAACGTCAGGGGAAGTTTCATTGTCCACAAAACTTTTCTGGAGCTTCACAGAAAAACAGCGTTGCATCGTTCTCCCGGACAACTGAAGTAGATGAGGACATGTTTTAAAACAGAATGGCTCCATACAGCTCTCTGACACAGTCCAAGTCTCCTGATGGCCGGAGATCCCCAACTGATTTGAAAATACATTAATTACACTGTAGATGTGCAGATGAACTGATGCACCTGCTTCAGACAAGTGTGAGCTGACGCGTTTACCTTAGCAGCTACAGTAAAGATTTTCAAATCAATTTGGGATCTCCAGGCTTCTGGAGTCAATTCTATGTTTTTTTAAATTTTGTTTTTAAAAGTTTTTTCTTCTAAAGTCTCCATCTATTTCAGTCGCTTTGTTGTGACTCTTCATCATCCAACTTTTTGTCTGCATGAGGGTGAGGAGAAAAAGACTGAATTTTCACTTTTGGTCGAGCTTTTCCTCTAATTGTAATCTTTAACTTTTAGCTTCTTTGGGTCCTTTGGCTAGGCTTTATTCTGACGGTGACATTTAAAGTTTGAAAGAAGGACTCTCACTTGTAGCAGATGCAGAGATTCAGATTCAGATCCAGACAACTTTCTCAATTCTACTAGGAGCACATCTTACCTTGCACACATACTAAAACATGCAGTAACACGTAGACGCAAAGAAAGATGAGTAATAAATAAAATTAAAAAAAATGTAATTAAATACGCCAGGGAGTTCAGTGGAATAATATATTATAATCTATAATAAATAGATGTTTTTTTTTGTTTGTATGCATATTATACAGTATTTACACTGTAGTATTAAGTTTAAAAATAAGTTTTCTTCTCTGACGTTTGACAAATATATATATTATATATATTAAAAACAGTCCTCCAGTGATCCACACATGAGTCTTGCTGTGTAGTTCTCTCGCTGAGTGGTGCTGCAGCTCTTCATCATAATAATCATGCCGAACATGCAGCAGTATGTGTGTGTATGTGTGTGTATGTGTGAGAGAGAGAGAGAGAGAGAGAGAGAGACAGCGGGTCACATGACTTTTCCTCATTGTGTCCAGTAGCAGACAGTTGAGCCTCACGCAGTCACAGAGGAAGAGTCTCGGCCTCAAACAGGAGTCACAGGTGAAGTTGAGCACCATGTCGCTGCGGGACGAACTCTTAAAGTCCATCTGGCACGCGTTTACAGCTCTGGACGTGGACAAGAGCGGGAAAGTCTCCAAATCTCAGCTGAAGGTAAAAAAACCCCAAGACACCGACATGTTTCTGTTGAGGCTGCTTTTTCGGAGGAGCAGGAAACTCTCTCGCTGTAGCCTCACACCACGTTACCTTTAGGCTCAGTTTAAAAACATCTTCCTGCGCTTTCTTTATGTGAAAATCAACCGCGCGTTTGTGTCCGTGAACGCAGCACAGACGCACCTGTTGGTCGTTTCTGCTCCCATTGATTCAAAGACAGAGAGACTTCTGGATGTCCCCATAGAACAACTACAAAAACAAACTATTTGAATAATAAAGTAAAACCAATGAAGGCTAGATGATCACAACAAGAGACATTGTATTTGTTCTATTATATCTGTTATTTCTTCACGTTCTGTTGACAATCTTCTCAATTCTGTTTAACATTTTAGATTAACATTCTTACAAATTGCACTTTTAAAAGTATCTGATATCAACCATACTTAAGTATTAAATGTAATTTGGCAATAACATGTACTTAATTATCAAAAGTAAAACTAAATTATACACATATTTAGATGTTCAGCCTTTTCCTTGGAGTTGAAATCAATGGTTGTTTTTTTACTCTGATTTGTACTTGAGTTAATCACTGTTAGTTACATTACACCACTGATGGGGAGTAATTGGCCCATAGAGCTCATCTTTGATTGTCGTTATGCTAACACAACATTAAGCCTCCATGTCAGAGAGTACTCTGGAGCACTGACCCATATTCATGTCACATACTTCACCTGTTGTGACCTTTTCATAGGGAAAACTAATACATGTGTTGTTTATAGGGGGCAAATCAGGCCTGTATCAGTGGACAGATCAAAGCCAAGTAAAACAAAAGTCAACTGTTTTTAAATTTCCTGTGGATAACTCTCCTCATGTATACAACTCTGACACACCCACGTGTTTCCAGTCAGACATTGTTCAGCAGTTTAAGAGAAATCAACAATAAAGGTCAAGTTCTGAGGTCAGCAGCCATTCAATCTGAAGAGAAAGAGCTTATCTTTAGTTGTATTATTTAACAGCTTCCTCGACAGACACTCAGCTGTCAGACATGTTTGATGTGTTGAAAGAGGTAAAACTCCTCTCTGACTGTAAGTTAGCCAATACAGTATTCCCCTACTCATGTGAATGTAACATGCTGTGGAAAGGCATTCTGGGAAATACACAAAATTACTGACTGTGAAGCAGAAATGTGTGTTCCTGGAACATTTGAGCAACACAGTTATTCCTGACATGTGTCCAACTTTGGATGGAAATCTATCGCACATTGTGTTTTTAAATAACTCCGTATATACTGAAGTAGCTCTGACGGTTCCTGGAGCACATCACATTTGAGGAAGTAATTATTTTGTAAGAGCAGGTGAATATTTCAAGTTTCTATTTTAATTTAAGATACTGTCACACACTAGTGAACAGACAATGGTCATCTGAAACCACACTGCTCTGTTAGCTGAAACAACACGTGAAGCTTTTGTTTTATTGCAAGAAAATGTGGATGAAAGAGAAGGATTTAGTTTTGTACTCAGTAAAACAGAGGCTGAGATATCCTTACTTTGCGTCAGTAAACTTGTAACACTTGATTATCAGTCTCAAGACCACTTTTTGAAGGTCTTGGTCTTCAACCACAATCAATCAACCACATTTATACTCAGTCTTATCTTGGTCTCAGACAAAGAGGACTCCAGAAATTGTTTGATACATTCCGTACCTCAAGATGGGAGATGAGAAGACAAGAGTCACAAAGAAAACCTGAAAAAAAAATTACTGTGTTTGGTCAACGTTAGGAACCTACCCCTATGGTTTGCATGTTCCACATTGTATTGTATATCATGCAGTGTTGGACTCTCAGTGGTCCTGGTCTTGACTTGGTCTTGTCTCCATCTCGATACACTCTTGGTCACCAATTAAGTCATTGATAATGACTTGATCTTGTCATGCTTTGGTCTTGGCCTTGCTTTGGTATATATATACTGGTGTGGATGACAACACCGAAGTTCTATTTTAAAAATGTCACTTCAGAAGTATTGTAGCGGCTAATTGCTCCTTCCACTAGCCGCTGAGAGGTTGAGACAGGGAGAATCCACACTGTGTCTGACGTGCCAATTAATCCTCCTACAAGTATTCCTAAACTTCTTTGGTGACACAGAAAACATCATACAACTGTTACGGCTCGTAAATTGACCTTCATATGTAACATTTATTGGAGCACCTCTTAAAGACTTCGGATGATGAGCAGGAGTATCATAATCAATGCAATATAGTCAGTTAGTTTAGAGACAGAATATTGACAGCCAACAATTTTAATAACTGAGTGTTTGAACAATAACTGATGACAAAAATCTTGGTTCCATATTCTCCAATGTGAGTATTTGCATATATTTGTTTGTGTGTCAGATATCAAAGGAAACTTGAACATCCTTGGAACTGTTGGTTGGACAAAACAAGACATCATGTGCATTTAGCTCTTAAGTAATAAACATTTTTCACTGTTTTCTGAAATGTTTTAGACTAAACATTTCATAGACTCATAATAATTAAAAAATGAAAATAAATAATTATTAGTCATTCCTAGGGCTGGGTGTCGAACTTCAATACTGTTATGGCGCTGACCAATTTGCCTCAGTAATTGTGAGTATCGAAAAATATCTTGTCATTAGATACCAAATTTATCGAAGAAGTTAATCTCATCAGCGTCAGTGAGCCAATAAGCATGCAGCACCAGTATCAGTACTGGTATCTAAATGTATTTAACGGAACCCAGCCTTAGTCAGTATCATAATCCATTAATAAACAGAAGAATTTCCCATCTTTCCAGGTGCTGTCCCATAATTTATGTACAGTGATGAAGATCCCACATGACCCTGTGGCGCTGGAGGAGCACTTTAAAGATGACGACGAAGGTCCCGTCTCCAACCAGGGATACATGCCGTACCTGAACAAGTTCATCCTCGATAAGGTATCGAAACATTTCAGATGATACTCCCAACTCGACACTTGAATTTTTTCCCCATGTTTTTGTTAGTTTTCTTCTGCAGTTCTGTTCAACCCCCGAAATACTTGCATAGCTAAAACCCCTGCAATGGCTAATGCAGTAACCTCTATGAATGGGAAAAAAAGGAATCAATTAATTAAAAATAAATGTTGTTGAAAAAAAGGGACTGCATAAGTATTCAACCCAAGTTCAAGTATTAGTGAATTTGAGACCACCTGAGTGCAGTGAATGTGTTTCAAGTGACTGTAGTATAAAGACACCTGTGTCTGAAGGTCCAGTCACTGGTTAATCAGTATTCCTGGCTACAATTACTCCATGAAGACAAAAAGAACACTCCAAGCGACTCCATGAAAAGCTTATTGAAAAGCTTATTGAAAAGTATAGATCAGGGGATGGATTCAAAAACATTTCCAAGTCACTGAACAGCCCCCGGAGTTCAGTTAAATCCATCATTAAGAAATGGAAGGAATATGTACATGTGTAAATCTGCCATGTGTAGAGCAGGCAATTAAGATTTGGTTAATTCCTCGTTGTATTGAGGCAAAGCAATCATTTCAGGGAGAAAGTCGACATGCCACACATCTTGTCTAATATCCCTATCCACTCTGACCTTGTTGGGGGTTCTTTAACCATCCAGTATTTGAAGAAGGTATTTGTCATATGGGCTGAGTTTGGTTTGAATCTTACCTAAACATATCGTACTGAAGTCCTGGGTGATCTCTGAGCCAAATATTGATATTATGTAGTCTTTCCTTTTCATTTGAACTGTTTAAATGTGATTTGTTGTCTTATTACTCAGCAAATCTTCAGTGAAGACACTGGTGACATACAACAGGAGTCCGCTGATCTTTGCATAGTAATAGTTTGTAGCGCTGTGTGTGACACGCTCGATTGTGTTTAACACTCATTGTACTGAGCGGAGCTGAGATGGCAACAAAAAACCAGTTATTGAACACTGAGTCACTTCATTCAGTTCCCTCTCTGTCCCTCTGTGATGATGTCATAACGGGTCACAGCATGAATGGAGCAGCGGCGATTGTTTAGCCGGGCAGCATGACAAGTGAAAGAGCCGTTCTCTTATTGAACTCTGACTGTTTGGAATTCTTCTCATGTGATGTCATAACGATGGAGGTCTTGTTGCTTAGCTGCTGCTGTCATGGCGTTAGGTCTGGAATTCTGTTGTGTCATGAGTAGATTCTCTTCAAGGTCTTATTGATACAATTTTTATAGAATAGAAAAGAATGGAATAACTAAAAGTTGTCCATGGTCTCACCCAGGAAAACACAAACATGTCCACAGGATTAAAAACAAAAAAAAGGTCATCAATGAAACAAACATCTTCCAACTTTATATCTGTCAGTGCATTCATACTGTTCAGCTCATACTCTCATATTTAAGTTTACTGTAATTGAGAACCTTCAGCATCTTTACTGTAATTGGTTGACTACATAAATGGGATAAAGAAGCCCTTGTAGATCTTTTTCAACATTATTTTATGTTGACAAAACACTTTTAAAAGTAATACATCTACAACGCTTTTAGAAAGGTGCAGAATAAATATCTCTTTCCCTTTAAAACATTACTATGACTGGGAATTATTTATTTAGATTTTCTTTATTTGTTTTGTTTATCTTTGTATAAGAAATCTGACAGCTGGTTCCATAACAAGGTTTGTGAGCCAATAGTATACCGCCAGTGGTATCACGTGGTATCCATGTTTCAGCGACAACAGTCTTGGAAGTTGTCGGTTTGTAGTAAAACATAAATATGTAAGTTGGTAAAGAAGTCCTGTCCCTTCCAGTGGACCACATGGGACCTTATTTCGGAAAAACTTAGAATGGTAGTGAGGGGAGAGAGTCAAATAAGTTTTTCAATCCCACTTAAATTGTGCCATGAACTACACATCTGATATTTGTCAATTTAAAAGATAATTTTCAACTGCAGTGATGTGAAAGGAGAGTTCTGTGAGCTGCTAATATACAAGAGCAGCTCTACAAAGTTTAAGTTACGGCTTTTGGTGAAGGTTCAACGTGGTGACGTCACTAACGCGACTGTTGGCTGACATCTAAAGTAAACTCTGAACGCCTTAAAATCAGTGTTGCAATTGCATTTTAAAACTCAACAACCTGTTCACCATTTGAAGGCAGAACATAGAGAAAGAAGGATTAAGAACATGTATTTAATCCGCTACTCTCAGCAGAGAAGTTAGGCGCTTGATTAGAGACTTCAACTGTTTATGTCGGACACTCGTGACCTCATGGTGTTGTCCTTTCCATGAATCTGTTAAACAATAAGACTTTCCCTCAGAGAGCTCTTAATGGCGTATTGTGTGACTGTTGTTTGGAGTAGGTTCTCATGGTCAGAGCTGCTTTCAGTAAGACTGCCAGACTCAGCAAGGATTTTTTTCCTCCACCTTCTGTGTTTCCTCATTAGTTCCTCATTCCAGCTTTTAAGACATTTGAAGAAAGTTGTACGATGAGTTTTACTGCCAACAACATTGCATCACTTTTCTGTGTGACGCACACGGTAACATACAGTCTTCTCTTTAAGGGTTTTAAATCTTATTACACACTGTGCAACATTATTGTGTATATATAGGATATTTAGTATTAAACTTAAATTCAAACCAAGACTTGTGAAGCATTTTGTGCACCTTATACCAAAATTCAGCCTGGCATATTTGTTGTTAACGCTTTGGATCCCCTCTACAATTTAAAATAAAGTTCATGTCTGCACATCATGAGTTTGTAAAGACTGACACACCGGCCGTTCAGTCAGGATTAAGAGGTTAAACTTTGTGGCAATCGACTTCACTCTCACTCAGGAACCGTAGACTCTGGATTAAGCTCCAGGAGGAGAGACGTGACATCATGGGCAGACGTCATTAACCCTCAACACACACACTTTTCCGCACACAACCGTCCCACCCACCCATTGAAGTGGAGGTGACGGGGCCGTGGAGAGCGAGGGCGTCGGTCAGCACATTCAACTTCTCTCACTCCCGAGGAAACTCCACCCGGTCACACAAGGAAGTTGTGTATGTATGTATGCAAGAGAGTGCGTGTCTGAGTGTAACCAGAAAGTGATAATGCAGGAAAAAGGACTCCTATTTCACACATGAACGGAGCTGCTTAAAACTGAAATCCTTCAAAATAAAAACAAAACAACCCCATGTTACTCCTGTGGAAGTAACACTGGATGATGCGCGTGTGTGTCATTCTCATCCTCACTGACTCACTTCACTTGTCAATAACAATGCAGCAGAAAATATAGAGCACACGGCTGATATTTTTCTTTATTAGAGGACACAGGCTGACTGTCTGTAGGGCTGAGTGATCTGATACAATGATCACTGACGACTGCAGCAAAGGCAGCAGTGATGGTGAAGATCTGGACTCGGCAATTTGTGGTTTGATGGAGCGTCAAGCTGAAACAAACAATCCTCTGTGACCCTAAAATGCCCTGTGTGTGTGTCAGTGTGTGTTTAAGGGAGAGAAACCAACTTAATGACCAGCTGCAGACCTGTTTTACTTTATCAGGAACCAGCGTTGTTGTATCGCTACAGTGTTGGGAGTAAATTCAAATGGACAAGGTTGAGCTTCTATGGCTGCAACCAGACAACCTCACTTTTTTGCTCGCAAATTACGCAAAATGCAGCATCTGAAGGATATTTGGGCTATTGTATCAACAACATATTGTGGAAACATACCTTAGCATACTATTTAGCTGTAATTAAGGTTGATAAACTGTACGTTGCAGCTGTATTGCTTCTGTATTTAGAAAACAGACTGAAAAAACTCAGATCAAACTATAAAACGATGTGATGCTGATCAGATATAACCAAGATCCTGTTCATTGTCTATTTCTCTCAACCGCCTATTTTTATCAGGTTCAACTGTTTAAAAGAAATGTCATTTATGCACTTTTCATGTAAAAAAAAAACAATAGATATAATAGAGTACAGATATAGTTATTCAGTAAATACATACCACAAAGAGTCAAGTGGTGAAAGTATTGTCATGTTTCTCCAAAATGTCTCATAGATGCATCCACTTTCAGCTTTGTATTGATGCATTTATCAGATAATCCAGTGGGTTTCCAGTTATTTATGTAACATAAGAAGAAGTGAATTTAAACATTTTTAGTTTGTCAGTTTACCTCCGAAGAAATCTAAATCACTACATTTGGAGATGCATGGTTTTACAGGACAGTGATGGTACATCTTCTGGTTTGGGTGAACAGAACTATCGCAGTCGTTGAAGTTGAACGACCGACCCAACCAACAGCTGCAGATGTTTTGCTGATTTTGTGCTTTCGGGCATTAAAAACTCTTCTCATTTCTCCTTTTTACATGACTTTCATTTCATATTATGTTTTCATCTGCTCAACACTCGACTCCCCCTCTTTGCTGGTAGTTAATGTTACGACAGGACCTGTCATTAAGTAGCTGATGATCCTGTTCAACTGGAAACAAGCATTTTGATTGTCCTGCTGTTGAACCAGACACCACTTTGTCTCACAGCAGTTTTTGTGTGAGCTGTAAATGCCTCTGCAGGTTTGGGATGCAGGAGATAAGGCTGCAGTTTGGATCCTGAATTCTAATGAACATGTGGCAGTGGAGAAGGAGCAGGAGGGGAGGCAGCATTCACAAGGCTCTCATTGTTCCTAGTGGTGAGGAACAGAAAAAGACAGAGAGCGAAAGACAGAGAGCCACGAGGACAAAGACAAACAAGACGAGCATGACACAACAATGTTAGAAGAAGCTCTTTCATAACAAACCAAACCATCACGACTTCACTACTGTCCCCTCCCCGTCTGTCACTCTGCAGACAGTCTGCGCTGACTCAGTCAAAGTCTAACAGCAGCAGGATGATAAAGACTGAACCTGAACATCCTCATTCTCACATGAGAGACAGTCACACCGCTGAGTAACACCAGGACAGACCTGTAGTGTTTTCATAGTGACACTGCCCAAATCTACTTTTAGACTGTAAACACCACCTGTACGCTGAGTTGAGTAGCTGTGTTCAGCCTGAATTAATGTCAGTTTAGAGTTTTACCTGTCAACTCGGAGAATTACTGTTAAAATGAAAAAAACTGAAAAAACATAAAAAGCATTGAGACATAAAAGTGGAACCATTTAAACCGCGTGTAAACAATAAAACCTCTTTAACATCCAGCACAGGCTTCCACACAGTCACTTACCCTAAGTTAGCACAATAGAGAGTTACATCAGATCCTGTGTAGCTGTAGGAAAGTTCACTCCAACTGCAGTCGTTCTCTCCGGCTGAATGTCCCTCGCAGCATGGAATATAAAAATAATTCAACTGACAGGCTTGTTTCGATCCCCGCAGTGCTATTGAAGAATCACCGCTAAAAAAAATGGCGCTGCTAAGACGGTTATGAACACATTTCATTTCCCAGAACTTCTTCACAATAAAAGCCCCCCTCTTTAGTCTTTTAAAAGCTTTTATCATGAAGCAGCTTTACAGGAAACGTTGTGTTTTCACCAGCAGTAACTAAACATGACTCCCGAAACAGCTGAAAGTGAAGACGCCTAAACAGTTAAACTCAGCTGATGTTTGAAAGTACAAACAGGACGAGAGAAACAGTGAGAAGCTACAAGTGTACTGTGAGCTGAACACACTGACTTTTCAAAACGTCTTTCTCTCGGGTTTCCTGCACTGCCATGAGCTAAGTCTCCCTGGGGAGATGGGTGCTTGTTACGGGTTGGACGCGAGTTGTCACCATGGCCCACTTGGAAGCGGGGCAACCGCGGCTGAACTCAATAAAACTGCTGATGGAAAAGCAAATTGGTGCGGCTTGGTTTGACTCGCCGCTGTCCAAAATGTTGTTGGAAAAATGTGTTTACATTTCTGTTTATAGAAGTTGGAAATTAATTGAAAAAACTCCTTTATTTGATATTCAATTTAGTCTAAATGTATAATAATTATCTGCCTGCAGCGTCCCTGTAGATCACTCCTGATACCTGACTGTTGTCTTCACTTCAACTCAAATAAATAGAAATAGAAAGTTGTTTGCTGACCAAGATACAAGATTATTTTTGTGCACTGCCTCCTGTTATAGCTGCTCACATATCTGATATTATTATTTTTATTCTTCATGTGCACGTGTGGAGTACAATGTCGCGGTTATGAAACCAGGTTTTGCATCACTGGCTACTCAAACCACACTAATGACCGCACCACATCTCACATCGTTGATTCTGGTAGTTTTGAGTTCAGTTTCATGGTTCACTTCACGTTTTAACTGGAGCGAGAGCTTAAGTTGTTCTGGGGGTTTTCTGGTGGTTTGTTTGACGGGACGACTGCCAGCAGGACGAGATGTTCTTCTAATCGGCCTGCCAGCAGTCTCCATGGAGACGTCACTGTTCAGCGGCTCGAGGAGAACATTTCCCCTCCACAGCTTCGATTGTACCTTTTCAAGAGCTTCCCTCACATTTAACTCGAGAGATTTTTATTTTTTCCCAGAGGGAGACCACTCTCCTTTCACGTTGTTTTGACAAGATTCGTGGCATCTCTCTGGTAAGGAAAGTACACCATCAACATAGAAAGTTTATCTGTTTTTGTGTGGACGTTTAGTTCACAAGCCATTTTTTTAACTTTTTTTTCTCTAATGTGTTACAAATAACGACCTGGCCTGTATTAATAAAGTATCCTAATAATCCTAATCCTAATATCCTAATTTGCACCAATACATCAGACTTTATACAGGGTTTTATATGATTTATAAGCATTATGCCATTGATAAAGAATATTTGGTTGCCAGGTTGTGAAAAGTCCCTTTGGCTGATGTTGACTTTTTCTACATTTGTTAATATTTTGCTAACTTCTGTGAGTTATGAATACATTGCCTGATCCTTTGCAGCATTTTTTCAGAAGGAAAGGCAAAACTGTTTAATCAGTCACAACCTGGCAACTTCTTGAACCTGGCAACCTGGCAAAAGTTGTTCTCATTAATGGATTATAACTCATCTATAAATGATAGGACATGATTTAGTAATATTGACGAAGCCGCTTGTTACAACTTGTTTAAAAAAAGAAAGAAAAGGAAAAGTGAATCATTAGAAAGTGGAGACACTAATACATATTGCTTCGCAAGTTGGGCATCAGGGCCGCAGTGGTTTCCAAATTGAGGGTCAGGACCCTCCTCTCAAGAGATAAATGAAGGGATCAATGCTCCCCGGCTCACAGCCTAAAGAAATATGAAGCTCATGTACTTCACTTTTGACGGTTGTAAGCCAAACAGTTTGGGAACCTCTGACCAACATGTTTTACTATTGGAGATGTCAGCACGGAGAACATTTGACAACTTGGGAGGTTTAGTCTAATCTTCCTACCAAATGTACGGCATCTCAGAAAACAAACTGTTCTGAACTTGTGAACTCTGACTCACCAGAGCTGTCGTTCTGTTCTGCTGCAGGTGACAGATAATTTTGACCGTCAGGACTTCAACAAAATGTGCTGGACGCTGTGTTCCAGAAAAAACATGGACCAAAGCCAGCTGTTCATCTCCAACGACGACGCCTTCAAGATCTGGTGCATCTTCAACTTCCTGTCTGAGGACAGATACCCGCTGACCATCGTCACTGAGGAGGTGAGTGGAAACTAGTATTTTCATATTTTTGCGACCAAAACAACTTTTTCTTAAACCCAGTGATGATACTTTCAAACTAAATGGCACTTAGTTTTTCTCTTCCAAACTTTAGTTTAGTTTTAGTTTAGTTTAGTCTTAACTGAACCACTATCACCAGGGACTAACAACAGTACTGGCTGGTGAATCTCTTAGGTCTTTAAACACTGGAAAACACTTCCTCTGAAGTTGCAGGCTATCTGTTAAATAAAGGAAGTTATTAATGTAAATGTTCTTGTAGCGTAAAACCAGTCAGCTTTTGTCAGTCTGTCAGTGTGAATTTCTCACTGCTACCACGACTCTCATAAATTAGCTTTTGTTCATCCGGAGCGCATACTCGTCAGACATGAGCTGGATATGAGTTGTACCTGTGTAGATGTGGCGCTTCACTGCTGCAGTAACCGGCCAGCTGAAAGCTTCTGTTACTCAAGAGCAGAAAAGGAAGTTTCCAGCTTCCTGTTCTTTAACAAATGCTGGAAGATTTATTGTTGTTCAACAAGCATCAGAGCTGAATCACAGGAAGATTGTTTGCAAAAGAAATATAAATATCTGTGCTGCAGCCACCTGGTGTAGAGATGAACAGAAGGAAAAAATACATGACGGGGACAGTTATCTTCAATATAGATTCACAGCTGTATGTTTTAATAATAAAAGTAGAAAAACCTCATTTTCATGCCTGTGTTTTTACGTCTTTGCTCTACCTTATGTTCTCTGTATGTGTCTCCATGCACAGATTGAGTACTTCCTACGTAAGCTGACGGAGGCGATGGGGGGCAGCTGGGTGGAGGAGCGTTTCGAGGACTACAAGCTGCAGCTGAACTCAAAGCAGCAGAGTCTGAACGCCTGGGAGCTCATCAAACTGGTGGGCTCTGGTCACTTCAGTAAAGGCATGGACCGCCAGACGCTCTCCATGGGCATCAATGAGGTCTACCTGGAGCTCATCCTTGACGTGCTGAAACAGGTAGGCGCAGAATGGTTTAGCCTACCATTTAGGTAGGCTAAATGGCGTTGTGTTCTTGTTCAGTACATATGCAGTGTTAAATGATGACGGGGTCACTTTTCCTTTTTTGTGTGATCTCTCAACTTTTCAGAAGGGTGCTGGGAGACATCACCATCCCTCTTTTTCTTTTTCCTGGCCTAAGTGATAATATTCACTGCAATTTTATCTCTAATGGATCAAGTCAATCACCCACATCCTCCTTGCTCTGCTGTCCCGATGCCAAATCAAAAAACAAACTGATAGTTAACTGATAAGGGGCAGCGTTGACTGTACAGGGACAAGACGCACAGGCAGCGTTTTTTCTCTCAGCGAACAAACACTAAATGTCAGTGCTCCTGAGCACACAGCCAGCACAAATGTTTTACGTACTTTGTGAGAAAAGAACTGTACAAATTAAGAAAATATATTTTCAGTGTTTGAAAAATACAAAGAAGGAATCAAATTAAACTCAAACATAACAGACAGAGGTGGATTGTCATGGGAAGAAATCTGAATTAAAACAGCTCTTCCTTTATAAAATAAGGAAGTGAGAGTTTGTGGTCATGAGGTGCAGGGCTGTATATCTTCTTGTGAAAGCATGAGTGAATGTTACTGAGGTCAGACAGAGACAAATATAAAACGGCACCTGCATGCAGAAAACATTCATTATTTTCAAGGTGAACAAAAGAATGAACACAACGATATAATGTTCACTCATCATGAAGATGATCCAGTCTGTAAATTATCATTTTATAATCAGTGGTTTAAATGATCATGATCCATGTTGTCCTTTGTCCTTTGCAGGGCTACATGATGAAGAAAGGACACAAGAGGAAGAACTGGACAGAGCGCTGGTTCATGCTGAAACCAAACTGCATCTCCTACTACGTGGGCGAGGACCTCACTGACCAGAAAGGAGATATCTTACTGGATGGAAACTGCACCGTGGAGGCAAGAAGCTGCTGTTTTGATGAAAACTCTTCCACCTGTCTGATATCTGAAACCAGTGTGTACATAACATCAGCAATATCACCTGCAACTGATACGCTTTATGTCCACAACTGATGCCTTATGAGGGGTAAATCAAAGTTTAGTCGCTAAAAGAGAATAGTCAGAAGGATAAAAAGAAAAAAAATAATGAAAATTATTGTTTGCGCAACTGCATATTTTTGTGCACTCTTCATGTTTGCTTAAATGTTTGTGTATCTATGAGCTGGTATAATCATTGTGTTGTTTTCGCTGCAGCCTCTGCAAGATAAAGAAGGAAAGAAGTGTCTCTTCCTCATCAAGTCGTCACATAAAAGCTTTGAAATCAGTGCGTCAGACAAGAAGAAGAAGCAGGAGTGGATCCAGGGTGAGAAAGTCACAAACATTAATCCTCTTATTACTCTAACAGATAATCATTATTTCAGCCTCAACGTGGTGACTCAGTGGATATTTTACTCACTCATTCACTCCCTTCTGCTGCATATGCCCTTTTTGACCTTTTTTTTTTGTCAAGGCAGCATTTCAGCAATGGTGAAGAGATGATTTTTCATTTGAGTCAAGGTCATTTAAAGGTCATTTCTGGTCTTAAGAGTTCTGGATCTGAACCAATGTGTTGAAACACCAAAGTCAAACAACAAACAAAGTAGCCGGAAGAGGCAGTAGTGTTCCACCAACTACCATGTTCTGCAAGGTTAAACCACTCATTTTATGAATGGAATCTGGTGACTTTGAAGACAACAATATAGTCGAGTCAGATAACAAAAGTTATCTCATGCCACTTTCCAATCCGAGCAGGTCTAGACCATACTCTTTAATTAATTAATTTAGCGAGACCCAGCATATTTTTAGAAATAAAAGTCCAGTTTCTACTTTCTAAAAGAGGGCTGCAACTCACTATTATTTTCATTAGTGAATAATATGCGGATAATTTATGGTTATCTACAGAAGAAGTAATAAAAAAGTGAAATATGTACTTTTATAGAACTCAGATGTTTTCATTGCTCAAAATATTAAGTTTTCCATCAAAAATTTCAAAAAAGCAAATTGCAGCAAATACTCACCAGTGAGAAGCCAGAAACTGTTTTGTTTGCTTGAAAAATTACTGAAAATGACTAACTTACAATCAAAATACTTTGGAATTCTTGGCGACAAATCCATTGATCAACTTATTGTTTCAGCTTTAAAAGCCAGCAAGTGATACCAGATTTGTGTTTTCCTTCAACAGAATTCACTTTGTCACATAATTATACTGAAACGTTGAAGCTCCTCTCTGATTATCTGGACCCTACATACATTCACAGACAGCTTTAAGTGACACCACCACATACATTTTACTTCTCCTCCACGTTTCAGCCATTCAGACCTGTGTGAGTCTGCTCCGTCAGGGCCGGCCGGCGCCACACCGTGAGGCCCGACAGAAGCGGCGGGAGCTGCGACTGAAGCAGCAGGCTGAACAGGAGGAGCTGGAGCTGAGGATGAGGGAGCTGCAGACGGCCAACGAGGCTAAACAACTGGAGCTGGAGAACATGAGGAAGGTAAGGAGAAGACACACAAACACGCTGAATGTTCCCCCCCATGAATCCAGTCTGTTCAGGAAACGTCTGGTGCAGTAGTTCCTTGTTGAAGTATCCTGAATTTAAAATAGCTCAGAGTGGAAGTGAGAAGGGCAGCAGTGATCCTTGATGACAGGGGAAAGATTGTACCTGTGTGTGCTAATAAGATGTGCATATTGGACAGATTATCCACAGTCTAGTGTTGTTTCAGATATTGTTCTACGTGGTTAAATTAAAAAAACAATCATTGGAGTTTTCAATTATAACAAACAATACATATGATGAAAGTGATCAGCCTTTGCAGCAAATGTTGTACACCACATAAACCATACATTTGGGGGGGGAGTATATCGCCAGTATAGCCATTAACTGCTAACTAGCTGCTTTTACATAGACGGCTCAGTTAGCCGTGCAGTTAGAAATTTGGGCTGCGAGATCGGGACCAGGAGTGTTCATGTCAGACATCATGTGACTCATTTGGCAAAAGACTCATGTCAGTCCCAAAACATTTTTTCAAGCGAAATTCAAGTCGAGTCCTAACTTAGGCTGGTTTCGACCAAATCCTTTTGGTGTGGCAAAAATGTTTTTTCCCATTAATGCTAATGAGGGTAGTCCAGTAGCTGTGGCGGTGCTGGCCACAGGGGACTCCATAAAGAAAAAGAAAAAAACAGACCATGGAGTCACAATCCCACACCACGGCACAGTCGACTGGAGTCCAAGTCACATACAGTCGAACTGTAACACGACATCAAAATGTCAAAACGGCTACTTCTTCAGATTTTATAGTTGATTTTAGTAAATGTTTTAATCTGTACCATGTATACAGATGTTACAGGAATTAAAACAGAAATCTTTAATACCAAATAAGCTACTACATTTAATAATCTCTATGACAGACTTAATCTTGATTGAACATTACATTTTGTTTTTAAAACTGCATGAAGCTTTCACATGTTTAATTCATTTTCAAACACTGGCAGGCTTTCTTTAGTAATGTGCATCAAGTTGTGGACGTTTTTCTCCATTATCACAGTGTAAAATGTAATCCTTTTTTAAATAACAGGTTTAAACTGCATTTAAGACACAGAAGCAAGAGATTTAAAAACAAACACACTAAAGTACACACAAAGATAAGGGGTCCACAAAAACTATCCCCACTCCCAAGACAACTCAAAACAAACAGGTCCTGTTATGTAGTGACATCACAGGACTATGAACATGTCAATATTAATATTAATAATGCTGTAATTGTAACCATAGTGCACTTAAAACACCAGCATATGATTATCTGTTTAATAAGTGACTAGCAGAAGAAAGAAATCTAAAGGCAAAGCAGGAAGTAATTTACTGGAGTTTGTTAGTGAATGAAACCAGAGGGATTTCCCCTGAGGGAATTTCTAAAGCTGTAAGATAAAAAAGGCACAATGATTTAAAAACGTCAAGGACGTGGGGCATTCCTGTTCCAGGAGCAGCATGAAGACAAGTTGTTTCCAGAGTGTATTTGAAGAATTACAGACAGAGCAGCACTTTGTGTCCTTTTCAAGGCTCTGTGGATATTAAGACTCGCAGGTTGTCATTTTCACAGCTGACTCAGCATCTTTTCTGTTCTATATCAGGAAAGTAAACTGATCGGATTCCTACTTATCTACTGTCCTCTAAGCTATTTTGAACTGTAATCAGAAGGCAGCATCACCAATCATATCTTTACTCAAGATGGCAAATGAGGAGTACCTGTCAGCTCAAGGAGATCAATCTTGATAGACATTATCACTGACCGAATTTCTAAAGGTAATGTTGAGACAAACTTTTGGACCTGTGAGAAAACAAATGTAGCCCTCTCATTTATCTGTAGGAGACAGATGTAGGACTTTGGTGTAATGCAATCAAATATCTGCAAGCACACATTCCTGGCAGACTGTGATGAAACCACTGCCCCCATGATGACTTTCCTTTCATATCTTATTCCAAAATGCAATGTTTGGCATCTGATTAACCTTCAAACTCCTGCAGAGCATCATGGGCTATATTCAGAATGCCAGCACAAATCTTTCATGTTTCTTTGTTTTTGTTTTAGGAAGTTTGGATAGCAAAAACTCACATGAAATGAGAATCAGAGCCACATTTGAATCAGAACCACATTCGGAAGTGGTTTGAAATATGATTCAGATTTAGATTTCCACAAATGCCTGTAAAGTAATAACAAGAATATGTATCAAACATTTCCAAAAGTTTGCAAAAGAAGAAACATTTTAAAGAGAGATTTCAAAAGCGGCTCGAGACTTAGTGTGTCTAAATGAGGCAGGTAATAAAAACCCGATCACCCGTTGTAGTTAACCGTGACCAAGGAGTAACAAGCAAGTCCAGTGCGATAAAAATGACTTGAGAGAGTATCTTGATGAAAGAAACATGACTGGACAACACATTTAACTGGACTATCAAAGCACAGGTTGGCGTCAACCAGTGTACGTAGTGACTGACATTTACGTCACAGATATTTTACAAACCAGTTCGCTGTCATGATGTCTGCAGCTAAAACACACTCTCAAAGCTTATTCAACAACATTCCTCAGAGACGTTGCTTAAAATAAACAAACACTGACAGTAACATGAGTTGTCTGTAAAGCTCTTGTAAGAGACAAACTCATTTTTATGTTTCACACTGCTGGTTTCACTCACACACAGTAGCTGCTGCGTTTCACACAACAATCAAAGTAGGTCACCTAAAAACTCTGATGGGTCTGCTCTGAAACTCACTGCAAGCTCATGAATACCAATAATAGATCCAGTCCGCCCTGCGGCCTCTGACTGATGAATAGTTTGTCACCCGCTGCCAAAAGAGGAATGTGTATTCAACCGGGGGGGGGTCAACAACATTAGTCTCCATTAAACATGTTTTTCAGGTAAATCTCCTTAAACCTGACTCTCACTCCTCTGTTGACGCTCCTGACTGACTGGTCGTGTTTAAATTCAGAGATTAAGTGGATTCCAGCAAATCGGATGATGAAAGGCTGCTTCCTGTTAATGAGCTAAATGGCTATGAGGTTAACAGGAAGTGTCACAAAGCTGAGGGCTGATGTCAAACAGTCAATTGAAATGTCTAATGCTATTACCAATCTGTTACAGGTACATTGTCTACTTTAAAAATGAAAGGATTTAAAATACAAAAACATTGTTTTATTTTCAGGGTAGTTTTTGGTTTGATTGACAGACTGAATGTATATTGGTCATTAATAAACAGTACATTTATAGTTAATTCAACTTAAGTCATTTCAATGTTTCATGAACAGTAATACTTTATAAACCTTTTTATCAAACAATTGATTCTTGGAAAGTTATATCTAATGTTTATAATATTTTGGAAATTGTTCATCTACACTTAACAAAAATATAAATGCAACACTTTTGTTTTTGCTCCCATTTTTCATGAGCTGAACTCAAAGATCTAAAACATTTTCTATATATACAAAAGATCCATTTCTCTCAAATATTGTTCACAAATCTGTCTAAATCTGTGTTAGTGAGCACTTTTCCTTTGACGAGATAATCCATCCCACCTAACAGGTGTGGCATATCAAGATGCTAATTAGACAGCATGAATATTGAGGTGTGCCCAGTCTATGGGTCTGGGGGGGGTCAGAAAACCAGTTAGTATCTGGTGTGACCACCACTTGCCTCACATCACCTTCGCATAGAGTTGATCAGGTTGTTGATTGTGGCCTGTGGAATGTTGGTCCACTCCTCTTCAATGGCTGTGCGAAGTTGCTGGATATTGGCAGGAACTGGAACATGCTGTCGTATACGTATCGTACACATGTCGTATCCAGAGCATCCCAAACATGCTCAATGGGTGAAATGTCCGGTGAGTATGCTGGCCATGCAAGAACTGGGATGTTTTCAGCTTCCAGGAATTGTGTACAGATCATTGCAACATGGGGCCGTGCATTATCATGCTGCAACATGAGGTGATGGTCGTGGATGAATGGCACAACAATGGGCCTCAGGATCCCGTCACAGAATCTCTGTGCATTCAAAATGCCATCAATAAAGTGCACCTGTGTTCGTTGTCCATAACATACGCCTGCCCATACCATAACCCCACCGCCACCATGGGCCACTCGATCCACAACGTTGACATCAGCAAACCGCACACCCACACACGCTGTCTGCCATCTGCCCTGAACAGTGAAAACCAGGGTTCATCCGTGAAGAGAACACCTCTCCAACGTGCCAGATGTCATCGAATGTGAGCATTTGCCCACGCAAGTCGGTTACGATGACGAACTGCAGTCAGGTGGAGACCCCGATGAGGATGACGAGCAGGCAGATGAGCTCCCCTGAGACGGTTTTTGACAGTTTGTGCAGAAATTCTTTGGTTATGCAAACCGATTGTTGCAGTAGCTGTCTGGGTGGCTGGTCTCAGAAGATCTTGGAGGTGAACATGCTGGATGTGGAGGTCCTGGGCTGGTGTGGTTACACGTGGTCTGCGGTTGTGAGGCCGGTTGGATGTTCTGCCAAATTGTCTGAAACGCCTTTGGAGATGGCTTATGGTAGAGAAATGAACATTCAATTCATGGGCAACAGCTCTGGTGGACATTCCTGGAGTCAGCATGCCAATTGCACACTCCGTCAAAACTTGCGACATCTGTGGCATTGTGTTGTGTGATAAAACTGAATATTTTCAGAGTGGCCTTTTATTGTGGCCAGTTCTTGCATGGCCAGCATACTCACCGGACATGTCACCCATTGAGCATGTTTGGGATGCTCTGGATACGACATGTATACGATACGTATACGACAGCGTGTTCTAGTTCCTAACTATAAAAAAGTTTCATGGAAATAAAATAAAATATATTTTATTTATATAGCCCAAAATCACAATCACATTGAGAAGAAAAAACCATTTTACAGGGATGAAAAAAAAGATGGAAGAAACCTCAGGAAGAGCCCCAGAGGAGGGATCCCTCTCCCAACTCAAAATGTACAGTTATTTCTTAGTCTTACTTAATGTCATGTGTTTGTTAAAACTGTCATAGAGGCGTTAATTCAACACTCTATGCTTATCACTGAGGTCGTAATAAGTGGTGGAGTTGTACTGGATTGCATTGTATTTAAATGTTTTTCTGATGTTGGTAAATGGGGATCATCAGGAAGTTCACCACTGAAAAGTACAACCTCAATAATACACATAGTTAAATTAACGCCTCTGAAGATAAAAACTGAACATTATTATATTTGTAAATATAGATTTTATGGCTGCGCATTTGAGTTTGATTGTACCGATGTCCCTTATAAAGTCATCACTCAGTGTATTTCAAATATAATACTAGAGTTTGTGGGGAATATGATGAAGAACAGATGCGTGAGACTATATAGAGTAAAGCTGGAATAATTCATACACAGTCTCTTTTGTCAAAAGTTACAAAGCTGGACTATATGCATGGTTCTGTTATATAAATGTCAGCCAT
>OMLP01043566.1:0-15507 GCA_900302685.1 Spondyliosoma cantharus | reverse complement strand
CACACACACACACACACACACACACACACAGTCAGTCAGTCAGTCAGTCAGTCAGTCAGTCAGTCAGTCAGTCAGTCAGTCAGTCAGTCAGTCAGTCAGACCACAGAATCAGTAGCAGGAGAACAGTGAGGGGGAGGAGAGTGTGATCCTTAAAGTCTAACCTGCCTTCCTGCTTCACTTGGGTTTTAAAAAAAAACCTCTACCACGGAAAAGGGAAAAGCTTTTTCCTTATCCACAGGCAGAAACTACTTAATATTTACAACTGTAGCCTGGCAACAGTTATAGATAGGTCTAGATTTTCTTTGTTGTTTTATTTGTTCCGGTAGTAGTCCAACAATATTGAAAACTAAAACGTATAAAAATAAATACAATTACATAAAAATAGAAAATAAAGAAAAAATAAAATCATTTATATGCAAAAATAATTAAGTAGATATTTTGAAAAATGTTAAATAAATATGCACAGAAATGAATTATTTCTTTTTATATTTCTGCATTTTGATTTAATTATTGATTCATTCACCTTTTTATTTCTAATTTTTTTTTTTTTTTTTTTTTAAATGGCACTCCTATGACTCCATATTGGTGTATAATAAGAGGTCTTCTTTCATTAACCATAACATGCTTGAATTCAACATTGCTCTGCTGAAGTTTAAGGCAACAGTCTCAGCATGAGGCTGATAACAACATCCTTTAATTGAATAATATTACATTCGTGGCCACATCAATGGCATGTTTTGGTTGTTTAGGATTTGCCAAAGAAAGCTGATTTTAATATACTAAAGAATTTGTTTATTTGGGATAAATTCCACTGTTGCTTAACTGTATAACTATCAAAATTGTAAACAGTTCATGCATTCTTGTTTTCCAATTAAAATTAGTGTATTACTTTTGCCCGGTGTCCCTAGAAGCCCCTCAAAGACGCCTCAGAGTGCCTAACAAACTTTGACAAACACTAAGTACTGTTCTGTGTTGAGGGACCAGTACAGGAAGTGTGTGTGCACATGTGTGTGTATGCGTTTCTGCACATCACAAGTTGAGAACAGATAAAGACGGAAAAAAAACACCAAACTGGAGCCACACCGGCAGAATCGTCTGTCAGCTGTCTGGACTAGATCCGGGGGCAAGCGAGGGAGGGGAAGGAAGAGAGAGAAATGACAGAGAGATGAGGGACATCCTGTTCAAGACGAAAAAAGAGAGTAAAAGACTAAAGAGAAAAATGCAGGATGCAGAGACTCATGATGAGAGGCTGCACTAGGGAGGTAGAGAGATCAGGCAGTGAAAGGAAGCAGGGATAAGACTGGCTGCAGTGAAGAACACTGCAGAAAAAAACACATTTATAGACTAATTACCTGCCTTATCAAGTGTTGCAAATTAAATTTTTAAGACTCAAGTTTTTGCCTTCTCCTCAATTCTCAGAGGCTGTGAGAAATATTATGCTCTGAGCATATGAAAAAAAAGGTGATATTTCTCTTTCATATTCTGCAGGAAAATCCTCCTGAAGCTCTTGGAAAGTTTAATGTATTCTGCATATTGAAGACCACCTCCTCTCCAGTCAGAGGCTGTTATGCAATAGTGAGGTGTTCAGTCTTTCCATTTTCCTGCTCAGAAGTATGCTGATGCCACCAAGTTCAAAAGTAATTTGAAAAGCAGATATAACTGAGGATTGAATGAAACAGACAACTTTTATGAACAAAGTTGTACAATGCTATGTAGAGAAAATGCATATTTATCGGCTATATTATGGTGTACTATAAAGAAAAATAAGTAAAGTATATAGTATATAAATAGCAGTAGTAGTAGTATATAAATACATGCTCTGAACAATACATTGTTAATTTTCCATATGCACAAAAGGTAATAGCTGTAGAAAGCATGTAAGCTCCCTGTGTGTTAGCTGGTAAAACGTAGGTCATGAGTGGAGGACAGTAAAGCTGAGTTATGAGACTGGCAGCGCCCTGTGAGATTTCATAACTAAATCAGTCTCTTCAAATGCCAAATTCTTCCCAAAACACAGTGCTGTGTTGAGATAAAAAGACAGTGCCTGGAAATCCTAATCCAGCCTGAATTTGTCATTTTCAACAGTAATATTCCAAAACAAATCATTACGACCTGATCAGATATCAAGTTAATCTTGAGTTAGTAGGGGGTGGACCAGCTGCACACAGCTGACATCTCTCCAGAGCAACACTCTTTTATGCCTGCTTTACTGTGGTTGTGTTAAATGTGCTAAACCTAATAGGAAAATCCACAAGTCAACTGAAAACAAATGCATCAATGGAACGAAAGGGTATTATTCAACACAGAAGAGAACTGGGGGTTCCCCCACACCATTAAATATGAGCAAGGAGATGACCACAAACTGTGTGGAGCTCTGTGTTCCCCTTTCACCTGCATTATGGAATCACATCCTCTTAAATCAGCATCAGCAAAGCCAAAATCCAAGAGCTTCATTTCACTGGGTGATTTGAAGATTAACAGGGTAAGGAAAAGGGGAAAATGAATCCCTGGATTCAGGGGCTGCAATAATGAAATATTTGTGGATTCAAGTCAGCTTAGATTTCAACGTGCAATTTACTGGGACTCTGGTGTAAACATGTTAGTCAGAGCTGAAAAGCAAGGACAGCCTTTTGTGTGCATATAATCACAGTGACCAGATGGCTTTTACCTGAGCTACTGCTGGCCAGGTGAACTAGGGTTACATTAACACTGCACCGATTCTGGCTCAGTTTTCAGATTAATGCAAAATGTAGAAAAATAGGTCAGCCTAGCGGACAGTACTGTACTCCTGAACCGCGAGGGGATCTTAAACAATTTGTGCAGTAACAATGTATCTCTGATACAGTCAGTCAGATGCTGGCTAGACGAGTGTCACAACAAGGTTGCCTTAACTATAAAGAAACATCCTCCTTTCCACATTCCCTGAACTAAAATGTGTTAAATTAGGCAATGAAGGAAACCACAAAAACTCTTTCCAAACTGCTCAGATAGCTATGCATTATCACAGCGATATACACCAATCAGCCAAAACACTACAACAACTGGCTAGGCGAAGTTACCATCAATGATTATCTCTTTACAATTTGTTGTTCTGCTGGTAATACTTGGGTCCCGGCATTCAGGTGGATGTTCAGAGGGGAGTTTGAGTGCCGGGTTGGCATTAGGTAAAAGCGTAGCCATCAGTGGGTGTGCTTGGTCTAAATGGGTGGTATGTGAAAAATTCTACCTGAATGCCACGATCAACGGTTTCCCAGCAGAACCTTGCTTTGTAAAGTGATGATTACTGTTATTCACTTCAGCAGTTTTAATGTTATGGCTGAGGGATGGATTTACATAGTTTCAAGATTATCATAAAAACAAAAATAATAAATCAAGATAAGGGGACATTAAAAAGTGTTTGAACATACTTTTTTGTATATAGAACAGCGGGTCTCTTTCAGAATAACACAACTGACAAGTTCAGCTTTGAGTTGAGTCATGTGGCAATAATTTTGTTGTTTGGTATACCCACATGTCCAATGAGAATTATTTATGTTGTGACCACAAATGCACAACATCATCTTGGCCGGTAAGACATATCTAAATACCGCTGTATTTTCCCTTCAGATATACCGATAACAGAAAGGATAAATACAGCTGGACAGCTGCATCACAAACTGAATATAAATGTTTCAGCATGATGACAAGGGCCACTGATTGGGTATACAGAACCTGTGTAGTGTGTGTGTTGTAAACTGAAGTATATGCTGGCGATGCAGACTAAACAGAGCCGGAGGAAGTTTGGGTACAGAGCTCTGTGCACCGCTACAAAACCAAACCACAACACAGTGACCCCAAACGCTAGAGGCAAGATTAGGAGGAGGATGGGAGCATCATCTCCTTCCTGCCAAGGCCTGTGCACACAGACTAATCTATAGTACAGAATATTTTCACAAGAGGACAATTCAGAACAACATTCACAGCCACAAGTCAAATGGAAAAAAAGCTCATTAGCAAGCACAATTAGTCTTGCCGCAGACTAAGCATTTAACACAGAGGCTCTTATGCATTCCTTTGTCTGGCACTGACTTCTGTCTCAGATGCAGAGGGCAACAGACTCTAGCACAGACTGACATCCTTCAGTGTTTTGGCATTTAAATGCAGCCTATTCAAGTCAGAAACACAGCATATTGTCAATGCAAAAGTGTCTTTCTTGGGCCAGACTTCTCACTACTGCTTTATGTTATTTCTGGCACAGGGGCACTCTTCCATCTCATCTGTTAGTTCAAGAACACACTTACTTTGTAATTAAATTGCAACTGCTACATTATAGTCAAAAGCATTTTTGGAGCGGGTTGAAAATCTCTCAACTTTTCAGAACGGCGCTGGGGACATCACCGTTGCTCTTTGTTTTTTTTTTACTGGTCTAGGCAATAATATTCATCATATTTTGTTCTCACTTGGATCACGTCATGCACCCACATCCTCCTTGCTCTGAAGTCATTATGTCAAACAAAAAACAAACCGATAGCTAACCACAAAGGGGTAGTGTAGCTCAGATAGCAGCTGTTGACAAGATATTGTTGTCATAGATATAAGACGCAAATGCAGCGTTTTTTTCTTACCGTGCACAAACACTTCATCTCAGCGTTCCCAGCGCTTTCCTGCACCCCGAAAAACACGATGTGGACACAGGCTATCTACTCAGTAGATGTGATGCTTTGTCCTGGACAATCCAGCAACAAAATATTAGGGCTGCAGCTATCGAATATTTTTAGAATCGAGTATTCTGGGTTGGCTGTAGCTCCCTGGGCGGGACTGAGCTACATGCCGAAGTATCCTTGAGCAAGATACTGAACCCTAAAACTGCTCCTGATGTGCAGTTGGCACTAGCCTCTGCCATTAGTAAGGTGAGTGCAATGAGCTGGCGACTCATTCAGGGGTGTACCCTGGCCTTTGCCCAACGAGTCAACTGGGATAGGCTCCAGTAATCCCCCTGAAAAAGCGGGACAACAACCCCGCGAGGGACAAGCGGGCTAGGAAACGAACGAAACGAAACGAGAGAGACGAGATGTGTGTGAGAGTGTGTGAGTGTGTGTGTGTGTGTGTGTGTGTGTAAAGGAGTTATTTGGTGTAGGCTATTACTCTCCTGCAATTTAACACGAATTACTTTCCACATCTTATCATAATATCAAACGTTAGTCATACCAACATCAGGCTACAGTCTCCACAATTACCATACGCGCTAAGTAGCGATGGAAGGCTATGTTAAATTAGCTAACATCAATGTTTACGTTAGCTTGTGTCAACGACGCTCGGTGAGCTGGTGTTAACAACTGGATGCTTTCGGTTCAGATGTTGAATCATAGTTGACGTGCTGTTGTGGTACACAAGTTCTGCTTTGCAGTAGACATGCTGCACTTTGTTATCTTCATTTTTACGTGTGAAATGATCCCAAACTTTGGACATTCTCTGACTTTTGCGAACGGTTTCTTGGCTCTCCGCCATCACGCTGACTCTATTCTGAACGTAGTGGTGTGTGTCCGCAATAACAGTCCATGTGGAAAAATGACCCCTGAGCTAAGCAGGCCACATAACACGGGTGATAGGAATTAAACGAAGCCTTGAGGCAGAGATTTTGCTTCGAATATTTTTTGTAGTCGAATTATTCGAGTTACTCGAGTAATCGTTGCAGCTCTACAAAATATATTGCAACCTGATAGTTGGTTTAAAACAATGTCTCAGTATCAGTCAACTCTACTTTCAAACAATAGTTCATACTTTATCTGCAGCTGTTATGAACCACCTCCGGACAACCTCTACAAACCTTTCAGCTGTATGATGTCATTCAAGACCTGTAGACTATAAAAGACTATAAAATTTACTGACAACTTGGGCTTTAGATCCTTAAGGCCTCAGAAAATTGGCACACTCAAGATAGAAATTGACAGTCAGTGATCAAGGGTAAAATGGCAACAATGTAAAAAGAAAACTGTAGTGAGTGGAAGGAGGGTGTTGGAGATGACAAAGAATAAGAGAGGACTTTAACAGAGTTGAGAGACGATAAGAGATGCAATAAAAAAGTATGAACAGATGAGCTGATGAAGGGGGAGATGAAGAAAGAAGGGCCGACAGCAGCAGTGGGGGGCTGCTCCATATGGGCATCTTTCTTGTCTTGGCAGATCAAGTGTAAAACGTTACGGCTGAAGAACAAACACACACATACAGGCTGCCAAGCAAAAATGGACAGTATAAACACACTCACAGAGTTGAAAACACACCTATTCTCTCACACGTCTGTACACACATACACATCGAGCTACACTGATTGTTCAGAAATCACACTGGTGGCCGGACTCGGAAATAAACAAGAAGCTGAGTCAAAGAGGAAGTGTCTGACTCCAGATGGAGGAAAGCCAGAGGTAAGCAGTATGGAAATGGGCACGTAGGATTGGACACATCAGACTATGTGCATGCTCGCTTACGCAGCACAAGCACTTCAAAAAGGCAGCGGACTGCAAAGACGAATCACCCACTGAGGCTTAGTTATCAGAATGTCTGGGCAGCTTGGTTTATTTGTGGCCTTATCCATGGGTTCTACCTGAGACAAGTCTGAATAATCTGCATCACAAGCAGAGTACCTTCTCTTATCTTTCCTGAGGATGTCATCTTTTCTGGAAATGCACCAGTAACTCATCAATGCTGTTGGTGCCAACAAGAATATTTACCCCGCATTTCTCAATATGTGTGGGGAGCACAAATGTAGAAAACTAGTGAACATTTTTAAGAGTGGCCAAATATCTTAGGGGCAATTTCTTAGAGCAGTGACTATTAATTGCCTCATAACTGGGTCAAGCTGCACTTAATGTTGGAGCATTTGCTCGTTCCTAAATTAAGCTGGTGCCAGGGATACATAAAACAGCGAGCAACACCACAAACACGTCAGTGCATGACTCATGTCCATTGTGTGCTGATGAATCATAATCACCATCTCTGCTCCACATTTCAACTGTCAAAACTCTGTATTGTTTAAAGGGGAGAAAACTAAATAAATAACACCACAGCACATGTGTAGCCCAAGCCCTCACACTAGCAGCAGCTCAGAATGCGTTGATTAAATGTGACTACCGCTCTGTAATCAGCTTTCATTCAAATCATACAGGGAGGCCAGCATGGCTGGCAAGCTGAAATAATACGACCAACTTAATCCATTCGAGGTGGGGATGAAGAAGTGAGTCAGAGATGGAATATGTATAACACACCTGCCAGGCTCAGAGAACAAAACTATTTCCAAATAACTGTAGTTTATTTCATCTCATTTCAAGCTGTTTTACACAGTGAGGAAGTAAATATTTACCATTTAACAATAAATATATTTCTCTCATACATTTATTGTCATCTAATGTGAACAAAGCTTATCCATAATACATAATTATCTTGCAACTCCATGTGGGCATTAGGGCCTGCAGCTAATGCTTATTTTCATTATCAGTTAATCCGTAGATTAATTTCAAGATTAATCATTTAGCCTATTGTGAAAATTTCTCAACATAACTTCCCAGAGCCCCAAGTGATGTCTTCAAATTGCTTCTTTGTCCAACCAAAAGTCCAAACTCAAAGACTCTTCATTTATCACATATGACAAAGAGAAGCAGCAAATCCTTTATTGAGGAAATGGTAACATCAAATGTTTGACAATTGTATTTTAAAAAAATGACAAACAATTTATCGATTAATAATGTATTTTGTTTCAATCTACAAAATTGATTAATCAACTAACCATTGCAGCTCCAGTGGACATCATAACCTCAAACTTGACATTTTCAGATCGTCTCTCACCATCACCATGGTATACTCTCTTTGCAACATTAATTCCTCATATTTTAGGAAGCCAACAGCCCTTATTTAGCTCAGCATCACGTGCTGACAGTACATCCTTTGGAAACTCAGCTGTGTATATGAGTGCATCTGTGTGCATGTGCGCGTCAATGTGTGTGTGTTTGTATTCTGTTTTGAGATCACAAACATTGCGCTTGCCGATACAAACAAGCTGTCACACACAGCTGTACTCTCTGAGAGCTGACAGTGAATGCTGAGACAGTGGTCCCTGATAACTTCTCCTAAAAAGCACTCTGTCCCAGTGCTAATGCTGGAGCAGGGAAGGAGGCTGGATCATTATCTTAATCGCCAGCTTCCTGGCCTTCCCCCCCTTTGACACACACCACCTCCAGCACCAGCTACCCAAACTGCTACAATTGGGGGTCTCTCACACACAAAGCATGACAGTAGATGAAAAATGTATATGTGGGTTTCCTTGCTTGCCTAAGTGTCACACGCTCACACAGAACAGGAAGAATCCTGAGATGATTCTTCCAGTCGTTCCCTGGTCGCCGCATGCCAACTGGAGGCTATTGCTGGAGATAGATCACATAGACAGACTCCCTTACTCAAAGCAGAGGCAGTGACAACACAGTGCAGCCAAGAGGCCATATTTGAAAAGGAGGTGAGAGATGGATTCATCCCCTCATACATCTCATGTCATTCACCTTTGAGAAGCTCCAGATTCCATCCAGTAAAGAAGAGTGAGGGGAAACACCCTGTTCTTGTTGAATTTCACTACATCATAAGCCAACTCTCACTGCGCAGGAGACAGAGGGGGAACTACATCAATTGTCGGCTCCCTGCAGTGCCATGAATAACAGCTCCAAGATTGCTCTCTTTTACAAGCTTGGCAGTGAGCTCTATGGGGACAGAATGACACACTGCCTACCACCAAACTCGAACTAGGGTTGTTGTTTTTTGTTTCTTTATTAATTTAAGCATCAAAGAGCAGCTGTCCCATATAAATATTCTCGGCATGAGGAGGAGCCCAAAAAATGCCTATGTTCGGAACTAGGAGGTGGCATTTAAATGCAGTGTGGGATGACCAAACTAGGGATAACTCCAGTCAAAATCCTCTGGTGCACGTAAGCCCACCCTACATGAAATTCTAATCCACTGCTGTGACAAGAGTTGATCCAAGTGAGGCTGGCAAATTATAAGAGAACACATCAAATTCAGCTGTCTCCGTGACTCCTATCTAGGAAAAGCTTTCCTGTGGTAAAAGGGGTTTCTGGTCGAATTTTATTTTGTCAGGAGGAACATAGCCAGAAGAAAAACTTACTGGCGCCGAGTCTGAATCAAGGAGCATTTTTTCAGCATTTGTTTAAAATAATATTTTTACCCAAGAATAATTGCAAATAAAGTGCACATTCGTAGCTAAAATATTCAGGTCTAACGATGTGGATACTAGATCATAAATCACCTCAAATTAGCTTTCAATTTTCAGTCTTCCAAATCAAAAGCAGGACCAGCGATTCACACAGTATTTTTTTCTCTCCAGCACTGTCTAAGTCCAAAAACCCAACAACACAACTAGCTTAGCTGTAGTGTGTAGCTGCACTTCCGGACTCTAGGCAGACACTCCTGTGTGCATGGAGACAGTCCACTGATTGGTCATGCAGGTAACGTTGGGTGTTTAATTTGGAGAATCATGACATCCCTATTAAAATATTGAAAGAAAAAGAAACAAAGTGAGGCAGCCCACAGAGGTAACTCATCCCGGTTGGAAACAGATATAAGTGTTACTGGTGAAAGCACAGTGATGAGCCTTGGCAGTGCTTCTGCAAAGACATGCCACCACATAAAGACAACAGGGAAAGTTTATGGTCAAGAAAACTCCAATTTACTAAAAAGGTACTACTAGCAACCCAGACACAAGACTTTGACATTCATAATTATGTGTGTAATTTTAAGGCAAATACCCCGTTTGATACAGAGCCATTGTATTACTGTGATCTGATTGGCTCATGCTTAGAGAGAATGTACGGTGGCCAGCAGGGATGAAGGCTGGGAAATGCCACTGATTCAATACAATTTCAAACTCAAATTTTCATCACATCACATCACACTGGGCATTGTTGGGGGTTTGCTGACTTTAACAAATCCTGCCAATAATTCTTCATACAGAAATTGAAGATGAATAGTTACAAATTTTATTTAAATTCCACTTTTCAACCTAGCCAATTCAAACTCTCTCTGGAAGAAAAAAATCATGCACACTATGAAAGAGACCACAGAGCAGACGGAGTAAAACTGGACTTCTGCTGGTATGCAATGTTAGGCCTACATGCATGCGGTCGCTGGCACATAAATCAAGTGTGGCTACAACTACACACATAAAGCTAAAATGAATGCACAGGTCTAAATGTAGACTTCACCACCCCGATCATCACTGTGCGAACAAAAATGCTGGTCACTCTGAGCTATGTGATCCCCAATTTCGCTCACATACACATACACATACAGACACAGACACACACAGAGCTTTCCTTATCCTTTCTCTCCTGTGAAGGACAGACAGAGGATGTGTCTATGACTGGGAAAGACTCACATTTCCTCTCTGAGGTTTCACATTCCTGGGATTCCGTCTGAAGACCACTGCAGCCCATTTAAAACCATTCCCCATATGGAGGGGGGAGAAACAGAGACCCAGGGCAGGGGGGATGGAGAGATGGCTGGGTAGGTTTTGAGCTTTTGAGAGTTCATATCTATTTACCAAAATATTCTACCTTTCTCATTAAATAAATGAGTTTTTGTGGCAAACTATGCTGAATGAGAAGACTCTTCATTCATACAATGTAGCTTACCCCACCAAATATCATACCATGATGGGGCACCTGTTGTTGTGCTATGATGTGGGAATTCAAAGTTATACTGCACTAATGTGAATCTTAACACAAGAATAATAGTGGTCGAGACAATCTTATGTTCTCTGTTTATCTGAAGGCCCCTCAGATTTATAATTTGTTGCCACCAGTAATTAAATCTCTGGGCGCTCTGCTCTCAGCATAAATCCATCCATGCAGGTAACACATCAGATGCATCAAATGCCATCTCCCTCCTAGTAAGAGCAGGGTTGTCTTGTTACAAAATGCAAATATTGAAGAAAATCTGATATATAATATTACTCCACTGTTCCTCTTTATCCAAATACGTAAGGGCCATTGAGAATGGCACCTGAATGTGTGATAAGATGTCGATTATTTTTAAGTTTATAATATATGATTCGACATCCTGCAAACCCTAAACATGAAACCACACACAGTATTTCCTCCACCTCCTGAAATGTACCCTACCTCGCACAGGACCACACAGAGGAGGACAAGTCCTAATGATTGATGATCAGATGTGGTTCTGTTTTAATGACGGATAACAAGTGTTTAAAAAGACACACAAAGATTACCCTACCAGACTACAGCAATAAATTGACATTAAAACTGAATAACGTATATCAAGCTAAAGTGTTTTACCTTAATTAGCCTTTGGAAGAAAAGCATCAGTAACGATGCTTGACCGATACTTAGCCAAACGTAACATTCGCCTGCTAGGTTAACGTTAATACAACGTAAACACCGTTGTTGTCGCAGCTAATGTTTGCTAACGACCAAGGCTCACTGACTAACGTACGCTTCCATGCTTCTTGGTGCGTTAGCGTGAGTTACTTGCAGTCAAAAATAGGGGATTACAAGCGGTAAAAATTGATTAAAATAAAAAAATACAACACTATCAGATGAACATTTTTATATCACCCAAGACATGAGCCAGTGTTGTACTGCAGTAACGTTACCACCCGCAGATGTTAGTTAGCCCGGTTGGCTAGCAGGCTTGCTAACGATTCCGAGCGGCGCAGGAAGGGGTTTAAATTCGCTTACCTGTCAACCGCAGCTTCACTGGGCCATTCCTCCTAACTCCTTGGCTAGACATTCCCCTTTGTGTTCCAGCTTGATGAAAAATCACAAAAAGTGTCTAGTTCATGTGTCAGCGAAGGAGTTCTTCAAAAAGGTATCTCCCAAAACAATCCCTCTGCTAGCTTGGGGTTAGCATGTAGTATCACCATAGCAAATCACGCTTACTGTGCATGCAACATAATGGCATCATAATCATACCGCTGGATTAACAGTCTCACTTTAGCCCCTAAAAAAAGCCTCGTAAAAAAAAAAATACAGATAACAACATTCCCAAAGGTCTTGTCCGTCGCGGGTACTGATGCAAATCAAATGAACAGTTTGCCCTCCATCCGACGTCTCCTCTGCCTGTGCTGCTTTAACTGAAGTTGATCGTGATGATGGTGAAGACTGTGCTACTGCAGGCAGACAGGCTGGGTCAGAGAGAGAAAGAGCTCATCCGGCGCAGCCGTTCAAAATAAAAGCATCATTTAATATTCTATTTTCTCCATGTGTACTACTGACAACAAAACGCATCTTTATTCCCGGCTGTTATAAATCAAACACCCACATCGTGCGTTACCATTCACCAACTAAAGAAACACGCTATTTCTAGACGGTCGTAGTTGATAATATCTGGTAGAATATGATCCGGTGATTTTATTTTTAAATTAAAAATAATTAAATAATCTTTATTCAACCTTAATCCGGATAACTTGATGGCGTTCATGTCGACATGAACGACCAAAAGAATTTCTGTGATTGAATAGAGTATACGAACCATTCAGAGGTTCGAATTTCTAATATCAATATTGATTAATCAGTCAGTGAGGGCTGAATTAGTTAAGAGCGGTGGGATTGCAGAAGTGAGCGTCAAAGCGCCTGGTGGTGGGAGGGGGGCTCTTGTAAAAGATAGTTGTCTGTTACATATACACACACAAGTTAAATGTAATGTCTACACGATAAGGCCACCAAGCATTATCAGATTTAGCTACTGTGGTTGTAGACGTTCAGTGGTGAAAAGTACTTGATATGAAGGCTCTTGAGTCTACTTGTTCTGCTCTTTCCTGCACCCAGCTGACCCATCGGACACATACTGTATATACTGTGAATGTACTGAAACACAGATTTCATTCATAAAATAGTTTACAAGCTACTATAGACACAACAGGATCCACAGAACATGCAGGCACACGTCAAGCATAGAGAATAAGCACAGTGTCACCTAGTGGTGACAGGGATGCAGAATCAACTCCCACTCCCTAGTAACCATAAGTCATTCTTAACGTCTCACTTCTTCAACCAAACCAACCAACCAACTGTATTAAATTTACCTGATCACAGTCTGCTTATATCAGAAACACACATACAAAAAAACATATGCATGAAGGACATTTATTTACAAATATCTTTTTAAAAGAGGGATGTTTTGTCCTTGTATTGTAATGTACAAGGATGAAATGCATTTTAAAAAAATACAAAAATATCAACAAGAATGTTCTGTTTTTTCATGTTACAAAGATGAAGCTGGACAAGTTAAAACTGGAAAGTGCTTTGATCGTTAGGGACCTGGAAGGTGTAGCTCTCTGTAGTGGCTTCAGGAACCACGGACTGATCATCTTCATTCTGAAAAAGGCAGGGAGAAAGAAAAGCATTAGAGGATTCAACAAGTCTAAGCACGTTATGGGGATGGTTTTATGGACTAAAACAGATTCTGCAGACCTGGACAATTTCGGTCAGCTAGGAAAGGGTTTGATGTCAATCGAGTATCATTAATTGCAGATCACGTAAGCAAAAGGGTGTTTATATTTTGAAAACTCTGAGAAGCAAAACATCCATTACACATGAACATATGCATGGTCATTATATTAAAAAAAACAATCTCAGGCTACTGTATATTACAACACCTCACATTTAGCCTTTGGCAACAGTGAAAAGCAAGGAATAATCACACTCCACTTGTGCCACCCTGCCAGCTCTGCCAAGACTGCTTTCAATGAATCACATTATAATTGACAGTGTTGTCATACTTCTTCTACCAGTCTTGTAATTCTTCCCATGTTTGCGTTCAGCTCGACTTGTTTAAGGATGTGGTTAACATCACAACTAAAACAAGCTATCCAATCACACTGAGCTGTGGTCATACAAGAATTTGAAATTCAAGTTGGATTTGAAAACAAATCTCTGGGTGTGTTGTGCTGATCACCGTCATCGTTATTTCAACCATTCTCCAAAGTTCTCTGAATGCCTCACTTTCACCTGCTGGACAAATCTATTTGAATCTAGCTGTAATCTATGCATGACTTATCTGAAGGACCCCCATTATCAGTAACACTTACATCTTCAGAGAAGAATTTTTCTATAATGTTGAGAGAGGACTTGTAGACCGCTTCATTGTCATGGGTCTGCAGTGCCTCAATCTTTTCCAGACCACCCAACTCCTCAATCATTTGGCCCAGTTTCTCATGCTCCCCTGTTTTGTATGCCATCTGTGGAGAAGGTAAAAAAAAAACAATATAAGATTAATAGTTCCTTCGCTGTTAGATATGTGACCATCCATTTTCATCTGTGACTGTCAACAATCCATCCACTCTATGATGCAACTGAAAATAAATTCTATTAAATACGTAATATGTTTCCTAATCTCTGAATCCTGTGGGGTTAATCTCCATTTCCCCAGGACTTGAAAATAAATGTCTACAGGCAGAAGAGTCTGGAAGGGTACAGTTAGAGGCTAATGTCTTTTAAATGTATTAAAGTTATGTTGCCACGTTATATTGCCTACTAGCACAAACCCTTAAGTCTCTAATGCCAGTGTTTTTGTATGTTTTATTCTTTTTCCGTGAGATAAGAGTTTTCTGGGTAGAAAACATGTTTCCTGGCCAGCTTTTTCAGATCCTAAATGTGCCTTCTTTTATCATCTCAATTTATCAGGACCAGTGAAGAAAGTCGAGTGATTTAGCGTGATGTATTGAAAAAGTGTACTAAAATATGCTTGAGCGTAGAAGTTTACTGTAGTGTTTTTTTTATTTTTGCGTTTTTTCATACCGCTTTACTTTGTGCTGTAGAAAATAAAGATTTGACTAAGTTTATGTTACAACAATTTTAATTTACAACTACATTGCTACATAATGATCAAATAACCTTGACAGTAATAGTTGCAGGTATTGTGTAACAATAACAATGACTCATTTCCTTCAACTTAATCGAGTATAGATTGTGTGCATGCTGATTTTCCAACATTTACACAATCCACTGATATGAATGGATTGGCTCTACAGTCAACCTCAAAGGTGACCTGAAATGTTAGTCCGGCTGACACATGGCACATTGTGTTACTGCAGCACTTTGTTTGCACTAGGAAGTAGTGGTGGGACTCGATTAAAAAAAATAATCTAATTAATTAGAGGCTTTGTAATTAATTAGTCTCAATTAATTGCATGTATATATACACATATATACACACACACACACACACATATACACACACATATATATATATATATATATATACACATACATACATACATACATATATACACACATATATACATATATACACATACACACACATATATACATACACATATATACATATATATACATATACGTATATATATATATATATATATACATATACATATATATACATATACATATACATATATATATATACATATATATATATACATATATATATATATATACATATATCTATATATATATATATATATATATATATATACACATATATATATATATA
>OMLP01043565.1:0-14961 GCA_900302685.1 Spondyliosoma cantharus | reverse complement strand
ACCATCTCAATGTCCATTCCCTGGACCTGTGTGCAGGGTTGTTTGGGCCTGCAGAAATCCACCACCAGCTCTTTGGTCTTCCCGACGTTGAGCTGGAGGTGGTTCTGCTGGCACCAGTCCACATAGTCCTTAAGTTCTCTGTAGGCTTTGTTGTCCCCGTCCCTGATGAGGCTGGCGATAGCAGAGTCGTCAGAGAACTTTTGTAGATGGTGTGGTGTGATTTGTGTGAGAAGTCTGCAGTGCACAGGGTGAACAGGAAAGGGGCCAGGACTGTTCCCTGTGGGGCCCCTGTACTGCAGATGATTGAGTCCTCACATACTGTGGCCAGTTGGTGAGGTAATCGAGGATCCAAGACGTGAGGTGTTGGTCGACCCCCGTGAGCTCCAGCTTGTCCCCAGAAGTGCAGGCTGAATGGTGTTAAAAGCACTGGAGAAATCAAAGAACATGATCCTCACAGTGCTTCCAGGCTTCTCCAGGTGAGACAGTGATCTGTCCAGGAGGAAGATGATGGCGTCGTCCACTCCATTGCCAGGCGAACTGGAGTGGGTCCATAAAAGGACCCACCAGAGGGCGGAGTTGGACGAGGACCAGCCGCTCCAGGGTCTTCATCAGGTGTGAAGTGAGAGCAACTGGTCTCTAGCTGTTAGAGGGGTCTTTTGTACTGGTACCACGCAAGAGGTTTTCCACAGCAGTGGCACTTTTCCCAGCTTCAGGCTCATGTTGAAGATGTACTCCACAATCTTGCACAGCTGGTCTGCACAGAACTTGAGGAGCCTGGAGCTGATTTTGTTGCTTGTTACTTGTTGCAATGGTGGCATCCTATTATAGTACCACACTCAAATTCAGTGAGCTCTTTAGAATGACTCATTCTTTCACAAATGGTTGTAAAGGCAGACTGCATGGCTAGGCGTTTGGTCCCTTCTTACATGTGAATCAGACATGAGGTAATGTTATTTGGACAATGTTAGTGATGATAATGATGTGCTCACAGTACACAGCCCCTGAGGCTGTTGCTCAGGAGCTAACTTAGTAGCACAAAGCACACAAAGGAACGAGTGATTGCAGCAGCAGTGACAGTCTTTCAGCTGCTAATGGATTTGCACAAAGCAAAGACTAACTAGCCCTTTTCACACAGCGCCTCCGCATAATCCCCGGTGGTTCGCCAATTCTCCGCCGATGGTGATTCACACAGAGCCAAGCAGCCAGACGAACCAGAGTGTCATTTCACACAGAAAGCCGGCACTGTGGCTCCTAAAGAGGCGTGACGATACACGTCATGATGATGACATCGGTGTGTTTACGGTGTCTCCCCTGTCAATCTAAACCTGTGGACAGTTTATAATCATATGGATGCTGTTATAATGTGTAGTGATTGAGATCCTGACCTACCAAACATCCTGGAAAGTGACAAAGTTACGTTTTTCGCTATAAATGACAGAATTACATAATCACCATCAGTAAACTGGAAACTGTCTGACTCACTCCCGGGGACGGAGGCTGTTTTCTGGGGGAAAGTTCCCTGAAGTCTCGGTCGGAGGACTGACGGTCACAGTGATTTATTTTCATCACAAACACTCCTTGTTTTTCGCTGTTTTTTGGGCGGAAATGCGAGGAAGAGTTGGTAGGACAGGCAGGAGGACGGACGCTTCTCCACGTATATCTGCGGTATTTTTTTTCCTCATATAAGTTGCCAACGACAGTTACAGTTACTACGTTACTGTTGTTCGGTCTTGTAATGCTGCTTTGTGTGACATTTCTCTTTATTAAGTTGAATGAGAGCACCTGTGCAAGACTGTCTGATCGACACGCCCTCGCTCCTCGCCGCCGGCTTATCCGTTCACACTGGGGCGGTTCAAAAATATTGTGTCCCTGATACTACCATCAGAGGAGGACCAGCGCCAGAGCGAAGTTTCCCCCTTCGCCGCATCTGAAACTTTCACACAGAGGAGGGTGCGGAGAATTGGAGCAGGATCCCCGCATGCTACTGTCACATCTGGTCGGCTTTTGGAGTAACATTAATTTGCAATGGCCATTTTGCTTAGGTTTCCATGATTGTGGCATTTCACAGAGTTGTTTGTTTATGTATTGATTAGACAAACAAAAAATTAATTTTTTCTCTCTATAGACTATAATTGCCTGTCCAAAAAGTGCATGCCGATAGAGAGTGCCACGGTCCAGGTTAAGAAAATATCCATATAAGTCTGACATTCTTTAAACGCTGAAAGAAATGATTACTTTTCATTTGCAAATGTTGCCAATCAAATATATATGCTATACCTTAACTTTTTTTTTATTTAATGTGCCACAGTTCCTTTTAAAAGAGACTGCTTTGACCTCTTTCCAATAAGGACTTGGACTATACTGTGTGATTTTTATCTTGTGTCTGCATGCTGCTGATTTTCCTTTGAAGTCGAATTAGTGAAGTGTCTGATTATGTCTCAATCAAACACATCCATTGTCCTGCAATCAATGCCCTGATTGCAGAAGAGACAGAAAATGTACTTGGTAGTTTTAATAATGGAGTACTATTCATCAGGGGACATTCAGACGCGGAAGTTGGCAAACCCTGTAATCCCTCCACGCTGCAATCTCACACTGATCACAACTACAACATATTGAAATACATGCACTGTGAGTGGCAGCATGAAGTTTTATTTGGCAAACAACAAAAGAACGGAAATAAGAAATAAAATAAACTTGAAATGTTGGCAAAAAAAATCATTAAAATGTCCCCAACCATCACACAGTAACACATATGAGAGTTCTATTTTGTATTTCTTACTTTTTTATTGTATTGTTTATTCTTTTAATATTATTATTGTTTATTACAATACCTTGTCTTTTGGCTGCTGGGATGAAGAAATTTCCCCGTTTGAGGGACAAATAAAGGAAATTCTGATTCTGATTCTGATATGAGCTTTGTGTTCAAAGCTTTTCACAAAAATAACTTGAAATTAACTTAAATGAACTTGGCAAAGAAATTTCCCCGTCTGCGGGACAATAAAGGAATTCTGATTAAATAGGTACATTTCATATCCCTTCTCACCTCTCCTTCGACCTTGAAAATCATGTTAAAAATCCAACTTGACAGTTACCTTTACACTTTCTGTCTCTCACGCACAGTTTCTAATTGTTTTAACTAAATCAGCTGCTGTTTGTTTTAAATGTTGTTTTTTATTGTATTGTCCAATCCAAAAAAACAAAAGGTGAAAAAAACAAACAGTTATGGGTATAACATAAACACACACACACACTTTCACCATCAGAAATTAGGATACAAGTTAATAAGCTTAATACTTATAAATTAATTAATAATGTAAATAAATAAATAAAATAAATAAACAAATAAAATCACTAAAACATAAAATACAATTGTTTCTGCTGTTGACAAGGTTTTTAAAATGAATTCATATTTTCATCTGTCATGATAATCATGCATGGTTCCCAGAGCTTATTAAGTCTTTTGACTTGCCCCAAGCAATGTACGTTAATTTTTCCATTCCAATACAGCTAGACGGTTCCTTTATCCACATTCCTAATGAAGGAGCATCCATATTCTTCCAGCAAAGTGCTGTAGCTCTCCTGGCTTGAAGAAGTCCAAAGTCCAGTAGTGTAGTCTGTTTTGATGTATGTGGAAAGTCGTTTGGGTATATTCCAAGTAAGCACAGTTTGGCACTCTTTGTTAGGGTTACAAAGGTAAACCAGATTTGGTAATTAGCAATCAATAATTACTAATAGTAATCATTAAAATCAATAATAAAAGCTATTAAAATGAATTAATAATATGGTGCACCACCCTGGAATCAGGGCCCAATAAACCAGACCGGAAAACAATGTCAAAAGAAGCGTGTTCACTTTCAATGTAAATAATTATAAAATATTTAAAATTAAAGGAACAGTGAAGGAAATTAATCAGGGCAGTGACCATCACAACCAGCTTTTATTACAAAATATATGGGAATAATCACAGAAAACTAGGGAGGAGAGAGAGACTGCCGATGTGATCTCATGGGATGTGAAGGGGATCTGATGGGAGAGAGAGACCCAAAAAAGGCCGGTAACCTCAGAACTAGAAGCGTACATGGATGCACGAAGCTGTGTTTGTGTGTGTGTTTATGTGTGAGTTAGTAGAGAAAGAAAGAGAAGGGAACTTGCCTTTCTATCACTCAATGCCGGTGAATGAATTCAGGCTCGACTCACCTTCCACTGGTCCTTGTCCTCCGATAGAAATGTGGCTTATGGTGTGCTGGCACGGCGGCAAAGCTGACACTTAAAGGGATATTCCGGTGTAAATTTAATCCATGTTCTAACACACCGTGACACCGAGTAGGATCCCCCCTCGAGAGATAAAGTTTGCAGACCGCTAGCTTACGTAGTTTTAGCAACCTCAGAAACGACCGCACAACAACAATACATTGCAGTAAATGGACCCAAGTTTAAACCGCCATCAAAAAGCCACAAATAATGCTCAGAACAGCACCAAACTTCAGCCACATTACAAATAGGGTCCCAGCACATATTTCACGGCATCAAACATTTGATATCGTTGCCGGATTTGTCGGAAAAGATAAACAAAACTCACCACCCGAGAAGCTTCCTTATTGTGGGGAAGCCCTGTGAGTCGATTACCGAGTGCAGTAGAGTTCCGCAGTAATGATCATCCTTGAGCTGCGGAACTCTACTGCTCGGTAATCGAATTTTGGCAATTCTGAGGAAATTAAAAAATAAACAATACTAGAATATGTCTTAAATGTGTTTGAGTAACAAGAGTAGGTTTTGGCATGCGGTCTCAATTCTCTCCATATATCCTGACTTTGTTAATAAAGCGATGAATAACTGCTCTACACATATTATGAGATTGATCCACTCCTGTGTATCTGTCCATACTGGGATTCAATGTACAATTAAAATCCCCTGCTATTTCATAATGTCCTGCAAATATTGAGAGATTAAGGAACAATTAGGGCCATACAAATTTAACCAGTTTAAGTTTTCTGATAATAGAGAACCTTGGATGATTAAATACCTTCCAAATGTATCTTTAGTTAAATATTTCACTTGAAATGGGACTGTTTTATGAATGAGGGTCATAACTCCTCTGGTCTGGGATGAGAATGATGCAACAACCCTGCCACAACCCTGCCATCTCCTCATTAACTTAATTAATATACTTTTTTTGAAAGACACTGTTCTTGTAGAAACACAATTTTTGAGTCCATTTCCTTTATTTTATTCATGACTTGTTTAAAATTTCTAAGTTGTTGTAGATCTCTGCAGTTCCAAGCAACAACATTAAGATTTACTCCTTGAGACACCTCTAACAAATGACGAAAAACAAAAAACTTATACAGAGGAGGATAATAAACCTGGATTCTTGAACATGCATCCAACACACTGAGCATGAACAACTTCCCCTTTCCCACTTACGTGAGAACCTCCTTGAAAACATCCTGACTCCCGATATTGCTAATGTCCGATCCACTCTTATTGGGGATCAGTCAAACTACTCTTTGTTATCCTCTAACTGAACAGTCACTGCCGCTATCTTATAACATTTATTAACAGGTCCTGTCTGCAACATGTGTAACAGGTATTTCTCATCAACTATACCCCACAAATCAAATTTATCATATGTATAACGATTTCAATCTTGAATGATATTGAATTTTAGTGTGTATCTATTTTCATGTGACTGCCTGTAAATCAATGTGTGCTTGCTAACAGGGCCCACAAGTCTACATGGTGATACTGCCTAATCATAAAGTGTATACTTGGCCACCTAATATGCATAATGTGAGCAGTATATTTTTAACTGAAATTACCTTCAGAGTGCGAATACGCTTTCAGAAAGCAGTTGAACAGGTTTTGTAATAGTGATTTTTAGCACCATAATTCAGGTATTATATTACTGTATTCAAATGAGCTACCGTTTGTTTTTGACTCGTGCCGCTGTCCAGGGCCGGCCCGAGGCATAAGTGAACTAAGCGGCCGCTTAGGGCCCAAGAAAAAAAAAATTATATATATATATTTTTCTTTTTTTTTTTTCTTTCTTTCTTTTTTTTTTTTACATATTAAATATATTAAACAAGTGACATGAATGAATGAATAATTCAAGACAAGATGATTCTGATTTCATGATCAATATACCTGCCTACAACTGCTGTGTCTGCCAGCATTTGAGTCATGCGCATAAACTAGACACCTCACGTGCATAGACAAAGCAAGGATGGATTTTGGATGAAGTTCCACTAATGAACTTGAATGACCCAAGAGGTGAAGGGGCCCTGAAGCCCAGGTCGTTGTGTTAAGTCACTACCTCAATAAGTCAAAAAGCAAAAGGCTATGAATCTGAATGAATCTCCAGCTGGCCAAGGCACAAATACAGGAAATCACATCTACTAAATTCAAAATTTTCTGGAGGAGGACCCCCAGACCCTTTTCTATTGCAGACATAACTCCATCAAATCTTAATGAAAACTCAGTTTTCATGGAGCTCATAGCAGCCTACACGCCTCTGAGTGTCCCCTTCTGCTGGCCTCATCTTACGCCGTGTCCTTGTAAACTTTCTGTGTTTCACCGCAAACACGATTGTCACTTAGCTTTGGCTGCTTTGATGATTTGCTTTTTTCTTTACTTAATTTACCACCCTTCAGCATTACAGAAGCCACACTAACACTATATTAACATGTTACGTTGCTTTATGTTGCACATTGCAAGTATTTTCAGTAGCAATTATAGAAGCTAAGGCAGAGCAGCTTCCTAGGTGGCCGCCATAACTGGAAGTCCGTAATTTTGTTCTTAATTCAATGTTGTCTTTTAAGAAATCAAAACACAACTAAATGAAATGCACGTGCCAAAATGTTAATGTAAATATGACACACAAGACAATACTTTGACATCAAATGAGGAGATTAGTTAAATGAGTAAAAACAGTGAAAACAAAGTGTTTCCCTTTCTCAAATCATTTTGACAATAAAGTACATGTCCTCTAATTTAATTTATGATACATGACCTTTTAATCTTATTTACCAATTCACAAGCTAACTACAAGGCCCACACACACAGTGGGTACATTACATGCAAATTAATATTCCACTATTATTCTTTCATGTGATCAGCAGGAGACTTTTGTCAATCTTTTTAAGGTGCCTCATCTGGAGCAAGGGGTTTCAGCCTCTCAGCCCATGGTGATACAAAGCACACTTGACTGTGGACACCTGTCTTGCAGCAGCTTCTGATTCATTGCAGACTTGCCTTTTTGTGGTTTTTGGTTGACTCTTTACAATCCTGACCAGTTTTCTCTCAGCAGCAGGTGATCGTTTGTGTTTTCTGATTGTACAGTTGTTTGTACAGTCGATCTTGGGACCTGTAACTGCTTTGAAGTGGCTTCAAGTGACTTTCCTGACTTGACTCCTGACTGTTCAAGTCAATAATGTGCTCTTTCAGATCAATGCTGAGATCCGTAGACTTTCCCATTGTAGGGATTGTGGCTGAGTCTAATGGCTGTATCAGACAGCCCTATTAAAATGGGCCCAGACAAGTCACCAGCTGTTATCAATCAGAATCACTCAGAAGAAGTTAAGAGGCCATGCTACAAAGACATTTTGATTCACACAACTTTATATAATCGTCAACATTGATCATTCAAGTTGCTGTATGTATATTTTTGAGCAAGCAAATTTGCTAACATTGTCAGAAGACCTATAAACCTATAAAAAACATATTGAATGTTTTTTGTGACAAAGTAGTATGTGTTCCACTCATTGTGGAGTGCAATGCGCTATTCTCCATTTGAGTTGCTGCCAGGTTGCACTAGTGAGCATTTTCCCTTGATGAAGTTTTGGGAATATATGCCCAAATATATGTTTCATACCTTGATTTATTTTATATAAATGATAATAAGATGGCAAATTAATACTTTTTTTGTTGTTTCTGCAAATATTTCAATGTGTTTTAGAACAGCTAGTATATTGCTTGTTCATGCTAGGCTCTTTGGTTAGCAGTGCCCTGGCTGGTTGGCTGGTCAGCTGCATTGTTGTTCAGTTTTACAAAGAAAGGATTCAATGACACTTAAAGAAAGGTGGATAAACAAGGAAACTGAGTAAAGATGTTGATGAAGGTTCTCAGTCATCCAGGTCAAGGTGCTGTATCTCAGGCAACTGGATGGGTTTCAGTTTGTTGAAGATGTTTCACCTCTTTTCCAATAGAAACTGAGTACAGAACTTAACCTTGTTCAAGCCTCATGACATAGTAGGATCCACTATGTAAGATATCTGTCTAATCTGATATTAGAGGAACATTAGATTAGGGCAGAATAAGTAAAACACACTTTTACCTAAAAAAGAAAACAACTAAATAATTAAACAGGTAACCTAATTATGTAAGGGATAATGCCCGACGAGGTGTCCATAATCAGGAGTTAATGGACTACGCGAAGTCCATTAACTCCTGATGATGGACACCTCGAAGGGCATTATCCCGTACATAATTAGGTTACCTGTTTAATTATTTAGTTGTTTTTTTTTAACCCTTATACCATGGTCACTTACCAAAGAAAAGAAATTAAGACCATTAATTTATATTTTCAAGCGTTTTACAATCAAAATATAACGTTTTTTCACGAGCCATAACTTAGTTTCCCTAGTAACGCCTGAGGGTTTGACTAATACCTGGAACATACCCTCCCGTAAGGTTCTTATGTAACGGAAACGTTGTTCACTCCTCCAGTAAATAGGACGGACCTTAGATACGACACGGCAACGGGAGATATTCTAGTCCTCTCAGCGATGAGCCAGAAAGCTATCGCTATGCTAGCAAGATTTAAAGTCAATAACATTGCGTACGGTTGACAAACAGTAAATATAATTTTACAGTATGTTAAACAAGACTAGCTAGCTAACCAGTCATGTCACTGTCCCCAAATCAAAATCAAGATTTTTACGAACAAATGATCGGCCGTGTGTAACATTACTGTGGCCGCAGCCTGAAGTAGAGAGTTGAACAGCGAACAGGATATGAGACTATTTGCTTATGTGATACAAAGTATCATCAGTAAGTTTAGAGGGGAAGTGTACTTTCTGCAGCTTGTGTGTTACAGTCGCCATCCTGTGGTGTTCAGAGGATAAGGCACTGAAAGATTGACGGACTGCACTCATTGAAAGGCTGATACACCAGCTAGCGCATTAATTGAACAGACAATTTGACTGGAACTACTTAGTAGGTGTCCATATATCAGGGATTAATGGACACGCTGCAGCCAATCAGAATCAAGTAGTCCCCCAGACCATGGTATAAATAAGCTTATTATTCATAATGTTATCCTGCTGCAGGGTTTGAATCATATTCACAAGAAGGCCATTGAAGGCCATTCAAGACTAATGAAAATAATGTTTCCCAAGAAACAAACAGTGCAAACAAACAACAACAACATAGAACAACATTTTTTTAAAATAATACATTTAACTCCTCTCGAGTGCAAAAATACAGTGACTGTATGATTATTAATGTTATTGTTATTATTATTTACATGAGGTGCAATAGTGCATCAGACAAATACAAAACAGCGACATAGGACAGCATACAAAAGGGCAACAGAGGTGATCAGTTCAGTCCCTAAGCCTTGAGGAGTCGTATGGCCAGGGGGAAGATGCTGTTTTGTAATCTGGTAGTGACGGACCGTATGCTACGGTACCTTCTGCCAGATGGAAGAGGGGAGAAAAGTCTATGTGAGAGGTGGGTGGAGTCTTCCACAATGCTGGTTGCCTTACGGATACAGTGTGTGGTATAAATGTCTGAGATGGAGGGGGAGAGTGACTCCGATGATCTTTTCAGCTATCCTCACCACTCACTGCAGGTTCTTGTGGTCCAGTCTGGTGCAGTTTCCAAACCAGTGATGCAACTACCCAGTATGCTCTCTATAGTCCCTCTGTAGAAAGTGAAGAGAATGGGGGTGGGAGGTGGACTCTCCTCAACCTTCTCAGGAAGTGGAGATGCTGCTGGGCTTTCTTCACGGTGGAGCTGGTGTTTAGGGACCAGGTTAAGTAGCAGGTGGACACCAAGCAATTTTGTGTTCTTCACGATCTCCACTGGCGAGCTGTGGATGTTCAGTGGCTCGTGGTCCCTCTGTGCTCTCCGGAAGTCAACAACCATCTCTTTGGTTTTGTTTATATTCAGGGATAGGTTGTTGACTTTGCACCAGGTTATCAGTTGTTCCACCTCCTCTCTCCATGATGACTCATAGTTCTTGTCGATGAAACCCACCACGGTCGTATCGTCAGCGAACTTGATGATGTGGTTTGAGTCGTGTAGTGCTGTGCAGTCATGGGTCAGGAGTGTGAACAGCAGTGGACTGAGCACACAGCCTTGAGGTGCCCCTGTGCTCAGTGTGGTAGTGCTGGAGGTGTTATTTCCGATCCGGACTGTCTGAGGTCTCCCCGTCAGAAAGTCCAGGATCCAGTTGCAGAGGGATGTGTTCAGGCCCAGCAGGCTCAGCTTCCTAGTCAGGTGCTGGGGGATGATTGTGTTGAATGCTGAACTGAAGTCTATGAACACCATTCTAACGTAAGTGTCCTTTTTATCCAGATGGTGAGTGCTAGGTGGAGGGTAGTGGTGATGGCATCATCAGTGGAGCAGTTGGTTCAATACGCGAACTTCAGGGGGTCTAGGGTGGGAGGCAGAAGGTTCTTTATGTGCCTCAGGATCAATCTCTCAAAACACTTAATGATGGTGGGGTGAGTGTGATGGGGCGTTGGTCGTTGAGGCAGGACACAGGTGACTTTTTGGGCACAGGGTTAATGGTGGTGGTTTTAAAGCACGATGGGATGGTGTCACTGTTCAGGGAGATGTTAAAGATGTCTGTGAGAACATCTGCCAGTTGGTCTGCATATCCTTTGAGCACACTCCCGGGAATGTTGTCTGTTTGTTTGTTAGCTGGTCTGGAGCGTCTGACAAGTGGTCTGTATGCTGGGATCAGCTTAACAGAGATGAACTGGACTTGGAGACTAGGACAGAGTTATTGCACCAGCCCTGTAGATGTAAAAACACAGTCCTCCACCTCGGGTTTTGCCGCACAGTGTTGGGTCTCTGTCAGCTCAATGCGAGGCTAGTCCGTCTAGCTGAATGGCCGCATCTGGGACTTGGGCATTGAGCCATGTTTCTGTAAAAACATATACACAGCAGTCCCTGGTGTCCCGTTGGACTTTGATGTAGTCCAGTTTAGTTTCAATGGAGCGAACGTTGGGGAGCAGGATGGACGGGAGAGCCGGCCAACTAGCGTTAGCTCTTAGCCTAGCACGGATACCGGCTCTTTTGCCCCTCTTCAGTCTTCTCTCGCACCGCACCCGACCCTTGCCAGTAGGCGTGCTCTCGCCATTTGTCTCTCTCGCCGTGTCTCTTCAAGCCAAGAGCCTGTTGTCCATTTAATATCTCCGTTGGTAACAGCGCCGGCAGTGTTTAAGTCCCAGAAGTAGACTGCGATGGTAGGCTTGTGGTCCTGCATTGGTGTGTTGCAGTTTAGCAGCCTCTTGAGTGTCATTGGTACATTTAAGACACATAATACAATTTAAATACACATAAATGACACTGTTTTTTTGGTCTCGGGGGGTCGCAGCAAAAAGATTGCGCCGCCGCCATTGCTGTTGCCAAAACAAATATATGTTGACACTGTTGGATGCTTTCAACTGTTGGTCATCTGAAGTCTGCATTCTGCATATGCAAACAAAATGAAAAACTAAAGTGATTAATTTTGACCCTGACTTGTGACTGTCCTGACAAGTTAAAAGTAAAAAGGTAACATTTGTCCTGAGTAAAGGTAATAAAGGAAAGGACAGATGGTCAAAATATCTTGGAATCATGGACAAACTGACATACCAATACTTTGGTTTTCGGCAAAAAAGTTTAGCGGAAAGCACTGGCAAAAAGTAGGGCATGAACTCGGATTCATAATGGGGTTGGAAGTGATTATTTCTGGCCTGGATGGTGTAAATTAAATCTGACTTTATTTTGCATCTGTTTATCAGGAGGGAGATGATAAAATAATCCGGATTGTGAAAATTGCTGGATTACACAGAAAATCATCACAATGGGAGTGATTGAGACTTTGCAAAGCGCAAAGCGCATTTCTGTCTGGCAAGAAGTTGTTGCAAGTACAGATCATCACGTCAGATATGAAAAAAAAAGTAATTTAGGCTTTGTGAATTTTAACAGCTATTCCATGCTAAGAGCTGTAACAAAGGTTTTAGTAATCCTCAACCTTCATTCAACATGCAAGGCATACATGATTGAAAAGATTATGGTGGAAGTTATTTGATGAAAACGGCTGAAATGTGTCTGTTAGAGAATAACCACACCAAGTTTGCTCATGCGACAGCACAGGACCCGCACACTCTTTCTGTAGAATGCTATCTAGCACTGAACCTTGAATTATGAACAGAAATCATACCCATTATCAGCGCTCCTTTTATCTGTCCAAACCAACAGAATCCATTCCATCTCAAGCTCATCAACTCATTTGTAAAATGTTGGAAATTAATTTCAGTCCAGTCTTGCTGACAGTGATAGAGCACATTCACTAATTACATTGTTACCATAGTGACGGAGTTGGACAAAGCATGGCGCTGCAGGTTTAATTTCTAAAGAACATTTTTTTCCTTTTCAGTATATCTTTTATATCTGATTTATTCAGCATGTAAGTATTCAATTCTATGAGGTTCCGTGCTCACATTGCTCTGGTAAAGAGGCTAAAGCTTTAAGCTTCAGCACTGTAAAACACCAGTAAGAGGAATGAATGAGTAAAAACAAGTGTTAAACAATGAGGCAGACCTTTTATGACTCCTTTATAATTTTTTTCCTTCCTCCATTTTTTGTCCTGCTGTACTGTATCTGTGTAATGTAGATTACTATGTCATGCCTCTAAGGGTTATTAAAAGACCACCATTCTTTATTTGTCCACACACAAGGGGCAGCTCAAATAGACACTTCTGTTGGAGAGTGCATCCACTGTTTCTGATGAATGTCATTTTATTAAGTTGTTTTCAGCGCTACGGCTAAAACTGTGTATGCACAACGAAAGAATATGCAGTCAGATTTATAAAGCCTCGGGTCCCCCTGATTCTTTTTTATGAATCTCAATCATTGTCGAAGACCCATATGCACAAGCTTCATTTCCTCTCCCACAATTTTTATTAACACAGAGACATGCTTAAACATGTTTGCATATAAATATCTAGCCCATGAGGAACTTTAAAGAAGAAAAAGTACTCCTGGTTGTAACACATCAGCTAGGCTGTGCATCAGAACAACTTCCCTTATGCACAACCATTAAACACTGCTGTGGCTATTTATATTACCACCACATATACCTTAAACCATCATCGTGGTGATATCTCAATCGTCTTATTAAACATCAGAAGGATAATCAATAATTCATCTAGAGTGTTCATATTGAAACAGACTTTACAAAGCGCTTCACAGTTCAGTATCAAATAAAAAGATAGTAATGGTACTGGCTAAACATCCAATTATATTGCTGACCTCCTTCTCCATTATTCCCCAAATCATGCTCTGAACACAAACTACTGGCTATCCCTATAACATGCTATAAAACCTGTGGTGAACTCTAGATTTCTGTGACAGTTTCATGAAGTAGCTAAAACATCTTCACCTTCTCCTTTTGATCTTTTATCTGGTTTTACTTCCTTGTTGGTTTATGCTCCAGCCATCATTTTCTGGAACACAAGGAAGCAAGCAGCCACAAGGAAGGACGACTGGGGTCAACCCTGAGGCCTAACATGCCCAATATTCGTAACTGACGAGGGGCATCATCAGATCCCTCCAATAGCTGAAAGAAAGCTAAATTGTTCCCCTCATTATTTAAAGGAAGAGGGAAGTAGACGAGGCAAGGGATAAAGTGAGATAATGATACCTCTCACCACACCATAATTATTCCATATACACCTTTAGATTTGAATAGAAAGGCCTTTATTTATTTTCAATGCATAATATGTAATTTCTGCAGTCAAAACAAAACACAAGATATTTGGCAAATGTTGTGTGGAGAGTTGGGCGCAAGCAGCTTCTCAAAACCAGGTAGCTCTGGAGGAGAGAGTCGGATGCAGATCCAGACCTTTGGGAGGAATCAACATCTGAATCACATCAGATTCTGCTCTGATCCAGAGCAGTTTACTAACAGAAGGAGACCTCAGAGATTACGTTTTAATTTTTGGGATTAAAAAGTGGATTTATCTTCACTGAACCCGGCAGAGATCCACAGAAGTGACCTCTAATGTCAGATCTTTTTATATGGTAATGTTGACTGCTGACAGGAGCTGGGAGAGAAACCTGCTATAGTTTATGAACATAACTTTACAGAGAGGAGAAGGGAAAAGAACAGAGAAAACCTAATACTCTGGTCAGTGCTGAGTTCTGTAAGAGCTGACCTAATTTCAAATACATACACACTGTCATGGTTCTGTGTTTTGTGTCTCTAGTTTTGATTTCTATGCCCTCTTGTGTCTTGTCAGTGTCTCTGTGTTTGTCTCCCTTTGTCTGCCAGTGATTTCTCCTCTGTTCTTTTCCCCCCTCGTTACCTCACCTGGCCTCCTCCCTCCTCTCTCCTCACCTGTTTCTCGTCTTGTCATTAGTGTCTGTGTATTTAGTCTGTGTCTGCCCTGCACTCCCTGTCCAGTCATTGTTTCTGCCCGTTTGTGCCAGTCTGATGTCCCCGTGCCTGCACCCTTTGTCTTCTCCCGTATCCCCTGTTTCCTCATGGTATGTTTTGGATTTTGATTGGTTATTTCTGCAGTTTTGTTTGTACTTTATCTTTGGTTGCTACTTTGTTTTTTGTCCCTCTGACTAGTTTTTGTACCTAGCTCCTTTGTTTAGTTTTGTGCAAGTTCAGCTTTAGTAATATTAAAACTCGCTTTTTGTTCGTACTATTGCCTCCTGAGTCTGCATTTGGGTCCA
>OMLP01043563.1:0-25006 GCA_900302685.1 Spondyliosoma cantharus | reverse complement strand
GAGGAGCTCTCTAGGCTGCAATATGGCAAAGGTCTGAAAGGTTGTAGCCACATCTATAAGCTCTCCCCGATACTCGAAGATGGTGTTCTGAGGGTTGGTGGTCGACTGAGCAGGTCAGCTATGCCTGCAGAAGCTAAACATCCCATAATATTGGCAAAAGATTTACATATCTCAGACATTCTTCTAAGACATATTCATCAGGAAGTGGGACATGGTGGTCGTAACCACATGTTATCAAAGTTGCGGGAGAGATTCTGGATCACCGGTGCTAGTACAGCCATAAGGAGAGTTCTGTCCAAATGTGTCATCTGTCGGAGAATGAATGCTCAGCCAGTGTCCCAGCAGATGGCAGACTTACCTGTTGAAAGAGTTACTCCAAATGAACCCCCATTCACTCGAGTTGGAGTTGATTATTTTGGACCGTTTGAAGTGAAGAGCAGAAGGAGTGTAGTGAAGAGGTATGGCGTGATTTTTACCTGTCTTGCCATACGTGCTATCCACCTAGAAGTGGCACCTTCACTGGACACCGACTCTTTCATAAATGCACTCAGACGCTTCATAGCAAGACGTGGTCAAGTCGTGGAATTACGCTCTGATAATGGGACAAACTTTGTAGGAGCAGAGCGCGAACTGAGAACAGCCATTGAGCAGTGGAATCTGTCACAGATTAATGATGTACTTCTTCAGAAGGGAATTAAATGGAGCTTTAACCCACCAGCTGGCTCGCATCATGGAGGACCATGGGAGAGGTTAATCAGGTCTGTGCGGAAAATCCTTAACTCCACTTTGAATGTTCAAGATCTAGATGAAGACGGTCTTCACACGGTTCTATGTGAAGTGGAATCTATCATCAACAGTCGGCCCATTACCAAAGCATCCACAGATCCTAATGACCTGGAGGCATTGACGCCAAACCATCTGCTGCTATTGAAAACTGTACCATCTTTACCACCAGGGGACTGCCAGGAGGCTGATGTGTATGCTCGACGGCGATGGAAGCAAGTTCAATACATGTCAGACTTATTCTGGAAAAGATGGGTTAAAGAATACTTACCTCAGCTGCAGGAGCGTCAGAGATGGTCTCGGGTGAAGCGGAACATTATCCCAGGAGATATAGTGCTGATCGTGGACAACACAGCACCTCGAAATTCTTGGATCATGGGAAAGGTTCTACAAACGTTTCCAGACAGAAAAGGATTTGTGCGACAGGTACGGATTAAAACAAAGAGCAGCTGCTTGGATCGACCAATAACGAAGATCTGCCTGCTACAGGAAGCCGAAGCTACATGAGGAGTGGATGTTACATACTGTAACATCTTGACCTAATTCTAGACTTGGATTTTGACTGACAGACTTATTACAGAATGACAATTTATATACCTTTGACTTTGCCTGAGTGTCGATGACATCTGGCTACATAGACTTGTGACTCATGAAGAAAGAAAAAAGAAGACGGAATATGAATTATTGATATAAGCTTTTAATGGTTCATGTCTCCTATTAATGTGAATGTGTTTAATTATTATGTGTAATAACTTAATAATTAGGGGCTGGTGTGTAGGAGCCATGATAGAGGAATTGTTGTTTATTATAAGGTTAGGGTGTATATTGGTTATTGTTTGCGTTTGGTTTGGTTCTATTATTTTTGGTGATTATTTTCAATAGGGGAATAGCGGGTCACATGGGTATGGGCAGGCATATAGCATCAATCTACTCACCTGTTCACCTGGTTTCTTTTGTTTGAGGGAGAAGGAGGGAGTGAGCTGGGTCGCCGTATTTTTTGTTGACCGCTATTATTAGTTTGATCGCTGTGATTTCTTTGATTATTATTTTGCGCACTTAATCTTGAGTTGATCATCTTTTTGTTCTTTAATAAACGGTTGAAATTATACTTTGATATCCCAGTGAATTTATTTTAGCGCGTCACCCAATCGGGCCCAACCTTAGTCCCTCAGCGACTCTTGGACTGTCGCTATAAACACAGATTAGAAAACAGTGCCAGCTTCAAGAACATACTTGTAGGACCAGGACAGAACTGTTCTCTCATGTAGCTGTCCCCAGAACGACAGGATTCAGCGCTGCGTCGTCTCTGAAGCATACAATCCAGACATTTCTGAGGGGGGGGAGCTGGTACTGCAAGGTGAGAGGTCCGTGGTAAAGCTGTTCCATCTGAGGGGGGAAAGTTTAAAAAGTTTATACAGAAGCAAAAGAAACAACTAAAACAACATGTGGTGAACACTCTACCAAATTCAAATATTTTTAACAATATATCAAAAATATATATACTTGATGTCTGTGTACAATACGGTACTCACAAATTATTGCCACACTATACACCACACTGCCACCCTAACCCCCTAACCCCAAACCACACATCCAGATGTCTCAAACTTACTTTTGAGGCAATTGTTGATCTGGTTTCTCCGGAGGTCGTCGAGCCCTGCTTCCTGCATCATTACTAAGCACCAGGAATGATCACAATTTCAAACACACTTGTATCTGAACATACATACACCATCATCACCTTCATGTGTTTCCCATCCACACCAGAATATGAACAAGTGCATCATCTTACATCTCACTATATCCTGAGTCTCCTTGCTGTACTGGGTGGGTCTGAGGTGGTTCCACAGTCCCCCGCCAACTCTGCTCTGTGAGGAGGGCTCCATCTGTAAGAGACACACAAAATCTCTGAGGCTTACCTCAATGTTATCTCTTATACTGAAACAGCTTTAACAAAATGTATTAACAGACACAGGCTGTGGTGCTTGTGTTATTTTAAGACAAATCCTAGAGCTGCTCCATAGACATTGTGTGACTGACAGCTCCTACGTGAGACTATGTTAATTTAACTGGTGAGATATGGGGGGATTTCAACTGTATTCACAACTGTCAGGCCTGCATACAAATAAATTTTGGAATATGTCAAATACAAAATCTTAGCTACAATGTCCAAAAGTCCATCATCAGTTAAATTTCTCATACTCTGGGCCTAGATACAGTTGTAATTGCAGATACTGTCTTATTCCAAAACGTCATCAAAATAGAACAATGTAGCCTAGCTTAATTTAGGTTAAACAGCTACATTAAGCTAGTAGCTAACTAGGTAGCTAACAATGACAGCTGATGAACGTCAGAAGGGTAAGAAGTTGAATTTACGTAAAATAAGCGTTTATAAAGGAAGGATTTAAATTGACAATAAATTTAAACTTTACCTCTTCTCTTATCACTAGTCCTTCCTTTAGTACCTGTGTTAATGCTAATGATAGCTAATCGCCGCGTCACCGCTGCAAGACCACAACAGTCTGTTGCTATAGCAACCAAGCAGCTACAAAAACTTCCGTGCTAAACCGCTGCAAACAGCAGTCATTGCTCCTGACGTCACGGTTTTAAAACAGAGATGACAGCGTTGAACCATGACGTTGAATATGTAAGGGACAGTGCCATGGAGAGAATATTTACTCTATCACTCTGGTAAGGGATAATGTATAGAACGGCGGTCATTATCGGGAAAATAAGTCCCGACAGGACGAACCGGACCCCGACGCGAATTGTGTTTTTATTACACGGCTCTTCTTAATGCTGTAGAATGCTCCATTCACTTGAATGGGCCTTCCCAACGTTCGGTGGTTAATTATTTTCGTGAAAGTCCGATCTGCGTACTGCAGTCAGGGGTAATAGGTTTGGAAGGTAAGAAATACTACGTATTTCGTAGCACTCCGCGCTCTAGAATCTTTGCTCCGCAAGTAGTCCGGTCGCTTATCACCCCAGCATATTCGGTCACTAAGCGACGTCAGCTGATCTGTAGTCTACTTCATATAGGAAAAAGCGTACTCCTAGGCCACTAGTATGGATGAGTTTCACATTTGATTTCGTGATTTCGACTCTTGGCAAAAGGCTGAGTTGTCGTCACCGGTCAAGAAAAGAAAAAAAGAGGAAAGCAGCGAAGAGGGATAAGCGAAACGGCGTCTCACTTTCTCACTTGAATTCAACTTTTTGCACAGTCGCAGTTCAAACACTGGTAACCTCTTAGCCACTTTGAGATTTTTGCATTGGTGTGTATGTCGTGGAGTGCTGACAGCCAGAGTGGAGGAGCCAACTCTCCCTCCCTTCCACAATTTTCACTCCAGCAGAAAAATAACAACATCAGCTTGTAGGTACACACACACAAACTTCAAGTGCTCACAAGGCTCTCACAGTTTCTACCATATCATTATTTGAGTCATAGCTTTTTTGGAGTGAGAAGCATTATAATGTGAGGTGAGCCACAGCTGAAATCACTATTAAATCAACTCTCACAATATCTCAACCGAGATCGACTGGGCCAACACAGAGAGACGTCCAGTCAAGTTCTAAAAGTTACGATTAAAACGTGTTTTATTGCTGTTTTAGATAGACAGAACTGCTGAAATTAGCCTGATACGGTGCAGCAGCGCCCTCTGCTGGCGCCACGGTGAGATTACACCGAATTAAATTTATCTCAGTAATCTCAATATTAAATTCAATCTTTCGGGTAGATTAAGCCAAAATGAGGAACGCTTCACGAATTTGCGTGTCATCCTTGCGCAGGGGCCATGCTAATCTTCTCTGTATCGTTCCAATTTTAGTATACGTGTAACCGAAGTTACACAGTACCAGAGAGAGAGCAGTCTGGTATATATATGGGTCTGGACCCAGACCCCTGCGAGTCATGGTGCGACCGTCCGACAGTCCTGTATGTGAGTAAACTGCTTCTGATGGCTTCATATAGGCATAGAACATTTCCACAGCACAAGGAGGCTGTAGTGTGGCTGCTGCAGCTTCAACAACTCATAAGGACCCAATCTGATCTGGTTCTACACCATTATGAGTTTTGTCTGAATGCTGAAGGCTCGCAAGGCATGCTGGGATTTTTTTGCAATGAGCCTTTATGTCAGGAGCAGGTTGGATGGGGGAAGGAAGGCATTCAGAGAAGGGGGGCAGATGGAAAGAGACAAGGGTCAAGGGGAGGCTCACAGAGAGATGGACCGGCTGCCACGTGGGGTCAGTGCTTTGACTCGTTCACAGCAACAGCAGCTTCCCGGCCCAGCTTTAAAACACAGATCCTGTAAAGAACAAAGAAGAAACCAGGACAGGAACCAGGACTGAATACAGCCAAGGCTTCCTGTCCTGGTGTCGGGTCGTTCTGTTCCGTGAAGCTGGTGTGATCTCACACGGAGGGTTTGGACGTTGGACTCTGATGTGATCGCTGAACCTCTATGTCCCCGAGTTCAACAAAAGACCAGTTCAGAACCTGTTTGTTACCCACGTTATAAACAGCCTGGGTCACAGTGCCCTCGGACCTCCAACATGTGATCAGCTCATCCATCAGTCAGAGCAGACAGCACAGATCTTAAATCCACACTGAAGTCCAGTCAAGTTCTAAAAGTTGTGATTAAAACGTGTTTTATTGCAGTTTTCCACATTTAAAGACGTTTAAAGTGGATGAACAGAGTCTGACACGGTGCAGCAGCGCCCTCTGCTGGTGCCATGGCGAAATACACTGACTTACAAATTAAATACAAAATTAGGTTTATTACTGTTGAATTTACATTTATGAATGTGGAATTTTGCCAACAGAATTAATACATTTATAATGAAGTACACATTTTCTTTACTTTGACTTCATTAAAAGCAAAATACCACATTCTCCCATGATAAGGCAAAGTCTTTATGGTCAATGCTGAAGTTTTGGCAAAATGTTCTGGGGTGTAAGCAATACCAGAAGAGGTGCAAAACAGTTTCTGGGTGGTCTTCACAAAAAGAACAGTTTGTATTGATGTCTCTTTTAAATTATCCATGTAATGATTAGCAGGGTAATATCTGTGAATTATTCTGAACAACACTTCTTTCACCTTGTTCACTATCAGATATCTGTGAGGAGTCATCCAAACTTTTTTCAAGTCAATGTTGTTTACAAATTGGTTCCAATAAAAAATAACATTTGGAAGAGATACAATTTCTTTCTGAAACAAGGCAGGAATGTTCTTATTATTTCGAGGAAGTTTAGAAAAACAGATTTTTCCAACAGGTGATTCAGCCACAGTGGGGAGGGAGACAGAAGTGGGTGGAGCTCTGCCAGTATTTCTAAAAAGCATTATTGAGCCTAATGGAATGGCGTCAAATACAATTGCAAATTCTCGTGGCGTAACTGGAATATTATATCTTGATAGAAACTCTATTAGAGAAAAGTCGCCTTTCTCCGTTAAATAGCTGGCCCACCAGCAGAATCTGATTCTGTACCCAATTCTCAAAAAAGAGTGACTTGTTTTTATATAAAATATCTCTGTTGTTCCAAATTAGAGATACCTGTGAGGTGAGAAATTGTGCTTGAGAGACCATGTTAAAAGGACCTGCTTATGGAAAGTGGACAGTTTTACAGGGAGTTTGTCCACATTGTAGACCACCAAAGCGAGAGAATATATTTTTTTTTGACAGGGGCCTGACACAGGCCAGCAACTGACTGATGGCAGTGTCCTATAGGTAACAGATTCATGACGTAGTAGAATTTACAGTGGTTCTATAATACATTGCATTAAATCAATGTTAATAGTTCATTTGTATGGTGGGCAATTTCGTGCTTTAGGAGTCAGTAAAGGCATTTAAAACCACCAATTATGGCTTTATGCTCCATATTAATCACTGTCTCGAATGCTGCAGCGATTGACAAGCCTACAACATGAAAACAGTGCAAGCTAACTATTGGATATTTCACAATAGATATTTCATTGTAATCAGTGACATATATTTACATTTGAAACAATGTGGCATGCTGCTTGTTGGGTGCGATGGTGGAGAGACCCAACATGAGCGTTTAGCACATCTTGCCTATAAGTAGTGCAAGGAGCTTCAATGGTCGAGGATCCCTGCTTTGCCGCGGCGGTGGCAGACTCGGCAAAACATACCTAAAACCGAAACTTACTATTAAAACAGCGACCGCCTCAGCTTATCTAACGCTGAATTTAATAGCTAAACCACTGTGACATTAGCGCACTTAATATTGTTAATTTTTTCACGTAGTACAAAACAAACAAACAAAAACTTACTATAATTGGTCAGGTACATCCACCCGCTGAATTTCGGGACCACCAACTCATTTTGATTAAATCCACAGGTTCTGTTTCCCGTCGGACGACGACGAGCTAACATCCATGCTAGCTGCCTCATCGACCCTGAGCCACCGTCGCGCCGCTACACACCTGGACAACAGGTGAGCCAGCGGGTTCAACGTCTAAGTTTGCATGTAGTGACAGTAGCAGTGGTTTGTGGTATTCCTCGAATAACACTGTTAACAACATGAGTTGTGAGAATTTGTGTAGAAAGAAAAAACAGATATGGTGAAATCGGGCATCCCTGATTGAATTTTTTTCAGATTAAATCTAGGGGAAGTTCCATTTTTCAATTTAATAGAGCTATTGCCATTGGCGACTTACTGGGAGTGATAGGCAGCGGTGGAAATTCATCCATGAAGTCTTCTGCAGTGGTGAGAGGCAGGGAAGTGGAGGTATAATCGTGACAACTGTCAATTAAAGCGTTGCCAGCCTTGAGAATAACATTACTAGCATCTGGCTTTAGCTTCCGTCCGGCGCTCTCTTGGCTTCTTTTCCTCTCGCGTTGGTCCGACATTGATCAGTTATTCGTTTTATGAGTGCTGTATTATTTAAGAAAACAGAATTTGGTGCTTGGCGAGATAATAAATTGAGTTTTACCGTTTCCAAAACTTTCGTTTGCAGTGCTCTGAAGAAAGCGTCTACGCACTCTGCAATCTTGGCACGCCCCCCCGGAGAGTTTCCATTGATCGATAGAGTGGCGTTATGACGAGACTACAACAACGGTAAGATGGCTAAAGTTTGTTGAACATGATGTAGAGACGCTTTCTATTAAAGTTTGAGTACTTTTTTTCACTAACTCACGGTGCATTTTTCAAATTGAAATCGTGTAACGTTACAGCGGAGCTGTTGAACATGATGTACCTGATGCTTTCTATTAACTTTTGGGTGTATTTTTTCATTGATTTCATTAATTCAAGTCATGGTGCATTTTTCAAAACGCTACACTTCTAAAATGTGTATTAACATGTAACCAGTGTCACAGTCTGCTTTCTATTTAATGTTGAGTCTATTTTTTAGTCAAATTTGCAGTAAATCAAAGTGCAAATATCAAAGGCGTTCACTTCTACAGTGTGTATGAACATGTAACCAGTGTAGATAAGGCAGACGTGCTGTCATTGTTCTGATAATCACTTTATAGTCACATTGTACATTAGTATTCATGTTTACAGTTCTGTGGTATCACTGGGCTTCTTGTGTCTAACTGCTGGCTGTTGTTGGTGTACAGATGGACTACATTCCAGACTTTCACCTGCAGGCCGGTTCTGATGAGCTGGTGTTGGAGGCTTCTCCGGAGGCAGAAGTGTTCATCCACCAGCAGCAGGGGCTCCTGCCTTACCGGCCGAAGGGCGCAGCCGCTGTGCTGAGTCAGGCAACTGCCTTGACCCAGGCTGCTGAAGGAGACATGGGTGATGCCAAACTGGTGCTCAGTCAGCACAGCATCCAGTTTGGGAAGGACAGGGGCAGACGTTCCACTGTCTGCTCAGTAACGACATGGGGTACACCTCCATGATCGTGGCTGGCCACCAGCATGAGCGTGAGTCGGGTGACACCACCTCAACACCCATCATGCTCAACAAAGATGCCCTCTCCCGGTACGTCAGGCTGTCCCCCAGGGTCATGTTTGTGATCCAGCAGAGGAGGATGGCTGATAGCTCCCTCTCCGCCTCCTCTTTTGGTGAGTAGGATGACAGGCTGGTGGGTTTTGGGGAGCAGGCCGAGCTCACGTATCGGGGGTTTTATGAGTCGGCTTACCCTGTTGTGCAGAGGTTAGTCACAGACTGAGTCTCATTCTCACTGTAACATCTTTTCATACTCCATCAGCTGCTTGTCAACACAAACTCAAGCCAGCAGTGCAGTTTGGCTCAAAGCTTATATTCTATTTTTAATGCGTCATTCTCCGCCAACTATTACGGAGCTTCATTCTCTTCAGACGAGACTTCAAATAAATTAAAGCCACCTATTCAGTTTGGCCTTAGGTTTTCAACAAATCCTGCATTATTTCACAGTTTTTAGATATTGTGGACATTATTCAAAGTTTTCACAGCCAGCAATCCACATTTGGCTTCAGCTGGTCAACAGGGAGCATTTACAACCGCAAGTCCTTCAGAACTTGCCTTCTCTAGTTTAATATAAACGTTCTGTAAAAATAAATCACAATAAAACAATTTGCCATTGACATTTTTTTCTACAGCTGTTGGCACGTTGACAACTTTTGGCCACCAGATGGAGACAAAGACAGATTGTTTTGTTTGTGGTGATACTTGATACTACATGAGTTACTGCTGATGATGTCCAAGAAGAATAAAGAGGTCACACACACACACACACACACACACACACACACACACACACACACCACATTAAAGTTTACAGTCAGCAAAAGGGATTTTTTAAGGCTATAAAACAAAATATAAGGGCTTTCAGTGCTGATGTAATATTTCTCTTTCATTTGCAGCTACAGATGTCCACTTTCCCCATTCATTCCTTTCATTATATTATTCATATCATAACACTCAGCTCAAAAGGAATATTATGTGGAAGAATATTACAATAATGTGTGTGGGGAAAGAAGGTGAAAACAGACCACTCAATATACAGAAAAATGACACAAGCCTTATTGAAGTGGGAACTACAGTATGAGACTCTTAAAAAGCATAGAAATCAAAATTATGTTTCAATTTAAAAATAATTTCATAAGCATTATAGGGCGTTTATTTGACCCTCAAAATTCCTAATATGATAACGGGCATGATATATATGGTATTTGGTATTATTGAGGCATTAGCACACATTACCTCTTCTTCTTTTGGTGTCTTGGGTTAACATAATACCCACACAAATTAACAAGGTACTTTGGAAGTGAGCTGTCTTCTGGCAATCCAACAGATGGCAGGTGAACTTGACGTGATGTGCTTAAGGCCATAAAGAGGCTGTGTTTTTTTAAAGTGGCTACCCCAGTTTTCAGCTTGGGTAGTGGATGTTTTGCGTACAGTCGTCACTCTGAGGTGAAGACAGCGTCCTTATCAGTGGTGGGCTCGTCATCGGGGATCAGCAGCAGTCAGAGGTCCATTATCTGTGGGAAGACAGCAGCCTGCCTCTGCCCCGTGTCAACAGATAAACAGCAGCCAGACTATAATCACCTTTCACACACAGATCTTCTCAGAAGTCAGAGGAGCATGACCGACCTGTACGTGCGTGTGTGGAGTGTGTTAAAACTATCAGAAGTATTGCTTCAACAAAGGGGCTGAGGCTTTAACTGCAGAATTGGAAACAGAACCATGAACTGTTTTGCATGTTGGTGTGTTTGTTTGTGAGCTCCACAAACCTGTTTACCCATTTACTGTAATTTACTGATAATTTGTTTTATCATGTATTCATACTGAATGTCTTAAAGTAGCGCAGTAATAAAAGATCATAGATAAATCCATAGAGATCTCTTTGTAATGGAGAGTTATGTTTCTTCAAATATCGTATGTGCACCAACACGCTCTACGCTCTGTGCCAAAGCATGCTTTGTTAGATAGCAGCCCCACGTGACCTGTTTACTAGTGAATGAAAAATAACACAGATCTCTGCATTACTTTACAGTGTTAGAGTGTCAGTAAGCAGCATTTTTGTAACAGTGTGACTAATGGTTACATGTAATTAACATTAATATGATACTATTTAGTAGTTGATAATGTATTATTTATTTATTATTTATCAAGACTGATGTATTACTTGCAATCTTTATTACTTGTTAAAAGGAGCACTATGTAGTTTTGGAGACGATATTCAGAAGAAAGATATTCACAGAAAGGTCAAATTTACAATATTAATAAGGAAATAATACAAATTCACAAATATCTATTATTCCTCAGTGGACTATAAGGTCCCAAGGACACTTTTTCAAGCTAGAATGGTGGCAGGGTCCGCCAAATATAAACAAGGTCAAACAGTATGAAACTGTGTTGTCCTTTAAGGAGAGTTTGTTTATTTAGTTTGTTTAAGCATAAAAAAGTTTTTTCTCTTCTCTGATTAAAATGTATACCCAAAACCTACATAGTGCACCTTTAATCATCATATTATGTACCCTAATGTTTTGTTACTTTCAATCTTTAGAAATATATTTATTCATTTCATGTGTAACAATTAAGAAATTACATGTCAGATGTTAAATGCCTTTTTGGTTTATTTCATTTCAAATAAACTAATTTGCGTACCTTCTTTTTAGTCCCAGATGATCTCTCACTGGGTTGTTTGGTTCAGTTTTGCTCCTGATGTTTGAGTGAATGTGGCAGAAGTCTGCATCACATACACAACCAAGTCACATTAGAATTTGAGGCAACATTTTACAGAACGGCAACGTTATTATGACTGCATTCTCATTTCCCATCGTTTATTTCATCCTTTGAATTTAGATGTGAAATTTAATGTTGCTTTATTGCATTTCTTTTCTTTTTCTTACTTTTTGTAAAGCATTGAATTACCTCCGTGTTTGAAAAGTGCCTTGACTAAAGTGGCCTTTACTTTCACGTCTTCCACTGACAAACCCAGATGGGGTGACTGATTTGAGTTTATTTCCAGACTGAAGGTATACAATAACAATCACAGTGTGGACACACAGCTACATACAGCAATCATTATTTGCAATTTATTTTATTTAACTTCGTTGTCCTTTCGATCGTCATCATTTTATGTTCTTCACTTACAGCGTTACAACTATAGGTATAATTATGTGTACTAATTAGTTCACAATAACTACAGATGAACTGTGTCATTCCATAAGTAGCTTTCAGCTGCTGTGGTTATTGTGTGAAGTCACCTTTTTAAAATTTAACGTTGAAAGTCACTCCACAAGTTTCAGCAAATGTTGAGGCTTATCTACCTTCAAAGATGTTTGTTGCCCACTTTAAAGGGCATTATGTAGTTTTGGAAAAGACGTTCAAATTCAGAAATGCATATTTACAATATTAATAAGAGAATCATACAAAGTCGGAGATACTAACAGTATTTTATTTGTTTCTATAACTTAATAAACAAGCGGTCCCAAAAACACTGTTTTTAGAAAGACGGGTAAATAGAAGAGTCCTGCTAACATAAACAAGGTAAAACAGTGTGGAACTGTGTCACCGTTTGAGGACAGTTATTTTATTTAGTTTATTCAGTTATGTAAATCAATATAATAATATTTTTCTCTTCTGGTTAAACATTCTTCATCAAACTACATATTGTACCTTTAAGACACTGAGAAAATGACGTCTATAACATTAACATTTAGGTTTTGGCATGGATATAAGTATGATGCAGTTGATGTAGTAATGCAGTTTTTGCTCTGAAGCCCACAGAAGAGGAAGACACTGAGTCTCAGGTGAGACAGTGAAGTTCTTAAGTGATTGTAAACGAACAATCTTTAGGGGGTAAAGAACCGGAGCCAGCTAAGAAAGTCACACTTATGCTCCACCTACTAACGGTCGAAACATACATGAAAAAGAGAGATTTGAAGTTCGACTCGCAGCTGACAGAGATAGACAAGAGAGAGGAGGGAGAGATAGCAGGGGAGGAATGAGGAGAGGGAGACAAATTTTAGGAACCTGTTTCTACGGCCTTTTCAGCGGACACTAACTGGGATGAGCTAATGTGAAAAAGGCAAAAAAAAAAAAAAAAAAGAAACCTCGCTTTTGTTGCCACCACTGTCAGTCTGCTGTCATATCAAAGTGCTTGATGGCTGTTGCACAGGCTGTGCTGCCATCCTTCAGCTCCTTCTCCAACCTCGCTCACTCCAGTGACAACATGAAAGTAAGTGTCAGGTTCACTGCAGTCTTTTGTCTCCTGAACAGGGACAGGAACCACACTTAATTCAAACTGTGTACCTGTTGTGTTAGCTGAAGGTGTTCTCCGTATCTGAGAATATCATGAAAGTGATGTAATCCTTTGCTCTTGATTATTGTGCTGATTCATAAGTCTTTATTTCACTTAATATTGAATTGACACATGTCAGTCTTGCACTGTGAGGCTAAACTAATAATTTGCCTCATATCACATCCAATTTCAAACTTTTCATCACACCTTCTGCTAACAACATTAGTGTTGTATATTGGTTCTAAAAGTTTAAGAAAAAGACCATCAGATCCAGTATTTTCTTAAACACGTGCATCAGAGTCATTTTGTATCCTGTAACAAAGTTCTTGAGAACTCTTGCAGTTCAGCTGTGGCATTCAAAGGGCTTTCAGTTGTTATTAACGAAAGATGCCCCTTCAAATTTGATGAAATCTCACTCTTGTGCCTCTGCAGGTTTGATGGCATTATTGTAAGCTGTTTTAGACAAAAGCATCTGCTAATTTAATGTAAAAAAAAAAATGTGTACAATGTAATAATGTGAAGATGGGATGAAACCTGGGTTTGATGTATTGATTCAATTAACGTCTTAAAGGAGACAGCAGGTTTACATTTTTTCACATCAATCTATGTCCATATGTGCAGTCTAGGAGTCCCTGGCTGCTTTTATTATTCTGTCCGTTCTGGCTGCAAAGGACAAAATACACAGTCCTCATTTTCTTGAAATGGTTTCTCCAGAAGGTAGAGTCGTTTTAGTACAAATTTCTTTGTATTTCTACAGACAGTGGTTCCTTGCTGAGCCACGGTGGAAGGATTGTAACATTAATGTTATAAGTCATTAAAGTAGTCATTTAAATAGAAGATACATACTGAATTTGTGTAATTTACAAATGACTGCTGGATATGTATCTTTTTTTATTATTTTTATTTTTTTACATAAAACCAGGACTGTGGATGTATTAGGAAGTGGTCTCTTTACAGCCAGTATCATGACTCCCCTTTTCTTAAACACTTTTAAAGCATTTTCAAGGCACATTTTCAAGTTTTCTCACTGTGCTATAAACTACACAAATTATGTTTAGTGAAAGCATTAAACAGAAGTGAAAACAATGTTTAAAGTTTCAAATCCAGTAAGTTACTATGAAGGTAATGAAATTACAATTTCAAGCAGTTTTAAGCCCTTTAAGCACAATCTTAGAACTGTTCAAGCCTTGAAAATAGTCCCACATTAAAATTAAAGTGTTCTGAAGGATTTCCAGAACTGCAATGTGGACAGAAAGAGCAGTTAAAGCAACCAATAACACTACATATAGAAATGAGAGTATTATTTTAAAGGAAAAGTTCACCCCAAAATTGAATTCAGTCGTTATAAAGTCACTGTCATGCTGACGGAAAAGCTGGGAGATTCACGGCATTGATTACTTCGGCCAAGCTATATGGAGCCATTTAATGTTTTCTCTTAGTTGTTGATTTTTTGGTAGTCATCTACTTCAGTTTTTTAGGAGAATCATGCAACATTGTCTCGCTGTGAAGCTCCAGAAATGTTTTGTGGAATACAAAACTTCCGACTTTTCATTGGGGTGATCTGAGACTGGAAAAATTGCGAACCTGTCCTTTAAATGCATATGCAATGTGCCAGAATCTCCCTTTCATAAGCATGATTTCCTAGCTGCTAATCACTTCTCGATGCTCTCCAACACCATCTAGGTGTGGAAGTCTGAGAGTGGCCCTCTCCCGCTGGACGCTCGATGCAACAAACTGTCACCAAGCAGCTCTGAGCAGCTGCAGGTCTCTAAACAAATGGCAGAGGAGCTCCTGGATGATGACAGCCAGGCATCCTGGGACATTGAGTTCCTGCTGTCTGATTGGAGCAACCCATCCCCTGACCTCAACGCTCCTCTGGACAACAATAATCAACGGCTCCCACAGTTTGACCCAAACAGAGTGTACCAAGAGGTGGCCATGTTTAAGGACCAGCAGGGACAGGAGCATCCACAGATGAACAGTGGCGCCCTCATGGCGGATCTCCTCTCCCCAGCTGAAACCACGACGACGGTCCAGCCAGAGGTGTACCACCATGGTTATATAGATGACCAAACAGGTCTGACTTCATATCCTGGTTTGCATAATGTGGATCAGTTTGGCTTTCATCAAGGAGGCAGTGTGGACAGACACAGCAGAGGAAACCTCAGTAAAGTCCCGTCATGTGACTTTAACCCTTACTATCCCCTGCAACACCACTCCACGGTGACCTTCCCCGACAGCAGGTTCATACCACCTCTGACTGTGACCTCTGACCCTCGACACTACAGCTACATGCCACACTTTAACCACAACGTCAACCTTTTCTGTGACTACACTCACAGCCCGGCCACCGGTCATCTGCCCCTCCACCAGCAACCCCTGCTGGTCGGACCACAGCTGCCACCTGGTGGGGTGGAGGGGAAGCGTGGGCGAAGGCCTACAGGGAAAAAAAGGCCCGCCATCCACAGCTGTGAATACCCCGGCTGCAGCAAGACCTACACTAAGAGCTCACACCTCAAGGCTCACCTCCGCACCCACACAGGTACTCTACAACACAAACAACAACAAAAAAAGTCTGTCACAGTAAGTCTGATGTCTGTCTGATGAAGTCTTAGGATGCAGTTTCACACATTTGTTGTTATTAACCATTTGTCCAATTGTTTACTCTTTAGGGGAAAAGCCTTACCACTGCTCATGGGAGGGCTGCAGCTGGAAATTCGCTCGCTCAGATGAGTTGACGCGTCACTACAGGAAGCACACTGGCCAAAAACCCTACGAGTGTATGCTGTGTCAGAGGGCCTTCTCACGCTCTGACCACCTTGCTCTGCACATGAAGAGACACACCTGATGCTCACACATACTGAAACACAAACCACCGCCACTTAAACAAAGAAATGAAAAGGTAGAAGTCTTCTACCTGAATTGACTCTTATTCTGACCCAAATCAGTACATTGAACAGATGCATTTGGAACTAAGTTACCTCAGATATTATCTGAACATCAAATCTGAAGTTGATTACCTGGCTGGTTAACAATACAGACCCGCAAAACAACATAGCCAGTGGTAGGATGGCACCATAAGCCTGAGGGGAGCTGTTTGATTTGCTTGTCCATTTTTGTTTACTACTTCAAAAGACCAATGAGATTAACAGATTTCAATAAATCTAATTCAGAAACCTTAATCATATTAAATGTTCTCTTTTTTAAATATTTTTTAGGGGCTTTTAGCGTTCATACATGGGTCACATCATAAGGTGTGCATGTGCCCTGAAAATAAATTATTGTTATCCACGGCTTAAAGACTGACCATAAGATAATGACTCATTGATTACCCACAATGCAGTTTGACAAAGCTCCCTCTGTAAAATCTGTAAGCATGCTCACATTTGTCTTCCTCTTTAATGTGACAACCTTAATGTTCCAGTTTAGATTACACAAACTCAAACTGATTACTTGGAAATCATGAAGTCATAACCTTGATGACTCAGACCTCCACAGTGAGATGTTGGGACTTCACGAAGAATGAGTCGTTACTCTCTCTTTTTCTGACCCTGACACAAACGCTCAGAGACACACACATATCAACGCACACACACTGTTCCTGTCCTTAACCTTAACCATCACAGCAACATGCCTGACCTCAACCCTGACGCTACACCTAAATGCCAAGATTTGTCCTTCAACACCAAAGAATTGAAGACTACAAGTCTAAAAATCATGCTGGTCTTTTCAAAGTACTTTTTGAGGACCAGTACAAGAACACACTTGTGATGTAAAGTTAATGTGCTGACAACAGTAAGGAGCCACTTGGACAAACACTGTACACACCGTGGGCATGAGGACAGAAAACATTAACACTAACAATTGACCTACCCAATCGTGTGTGTAATATGGGTTATAAGACAATACATAACAGAACAGAGTTAACAATGCTTTGCTGTATTACTGCTGAGATGATCTGATATCGTTGTCTGAATTTCCTTGAGAGCTCTAGTTATGTGTAATATTCAAAGCAATGGAAACAAACCTTAAAGTGTATGCTAAGCTACGTGCCTGTACAGTAGATGCTATGTATATATGTTTGTTTGAGGAGTTATAATTTAAGAAAAAAACATACGCTTTTGTCTCCATCGCATCAAGCAGAATGTAAAACTGTAAATAATCTGCAGCTTTCTCAATTGTTTATAATCATCTCAAAGTGAGCATATTTATTAACATAATCTTTTATGTCAACAGAAGATGTTTTTTTTTTATTCTGGAAAGAGTGCTTTAAAATCCTTTAATTATTGTTTTAGTGTCATAATTCTAATAAAGAACTCCAATGCTGTAAAACAGTCTCATGGTGTAAGGTGATTTATTGTGGAGCTTATCAGAGATATCGCACCATCACAGTGTGGAGTTTCAAGTCTTTTTATCAAGCACCTTTTAAGTGCTGTACTCTGTTGAGATAAATCTGGTCTGCATGGAGAAAAATTAAAGGTCCAGAGTGCATGGATTTGAACAGCAGTACTGATTATTTTTCGGGCAGCCTATACCTGGATTTTCTTACTTTCCCAGTTTGTTGCTGTTTGTTTGTTGCTGCGCTCAGGACGCTTTACCAACCCGGAGTGAAACCTCCCAAAAGGATCAATAAAGTCGTCGAAGTCAAAATGTCACGATCTGAAGTCCTGATAATGAGACCCAACGATCAACTATCTTTCTGCTGCATATGAACAGCTTGGATAAATCCTACTGATTCAACCTTCAAGTTTAATAGTCTTTGAATTATATTAAGAGGACGTGATGTTCCGTTAGCTTTGCAATGAAATGGGCAGTAGAATTATCGTTCAGAGTGATACTTTTAACTTTTATACTTATGTACATTTCAGATTGTTTCAGGTTCAGGTTGCACTGGCAGCTATACTTTTGTTAGACTTAGACATTTTTGCCCTGACAACTGTCATTTACATTTTCAAAATCTTTTAAAAAGATAGGGGTATTTTACAACAAGAGCTTGACTTTATCCCGGAGCTACTTCTTGGGCAAGTTTGGATAATATTTACCCAAAAAATAAAGACAAAAACAAAAAAGTACCAGCCTTAAGTGATTCAACCCTATTGTGGAGTAAATGAATCAAGGAGTTTAGGCAGCGTTATCAATGTAGTTTTTCCTCTACAAGCAAATCCTCTTCTTATCAATAAAAGAAGGCTGAAACATCTCAGATGCTGTCATAGCAGAACCAGTTAGTTGCTCGCCCTCCTCTACACAGGATAAGTGTACGGAAGTGCAGCTACAGGGTTTTCGTAAGCTATCTCTTTCCTCTGAAGTGTTTTCGGAGTGTTTTTATTTCCTTTGGACATGGAACGTGGATTCACTGAGCCGCTCCTCTTCCTGAATCAAATCAATAAGCCCTCCCTCTTCTTCCTGTTTTCAAACCCAGTGAGCGTCACTCTATCCATATGTTTATTAACTGTACTGTACTGTAGAACTGTGTTCTGTAATTTATGGAGCAGGAAGCAGTTTATAAACTTCCAACCCTGTGTTGTATAATGATGATTATATTTGTTCCCTCATTGTTCCCTCCCCTTCCAATCTCAAGTTACAGAGAATGGGTGTAACCAACAGGTGCAAGAGCTGACAGACTACAGTCACTGCAGAAACAGACTGATTAGATCAGAGCTCAAACTAGATTCAGTTATCAGGAAGTGAAACTCAGACAGTCGCCGTGAAAGGTGAAATGGTGCAGAAAGGAGTCCAGCTGGACCACAAAACCTTCTCCTGTTCGATTTGTCTGGATCTACTGAAGGATCCTGTGACTACTCCCTGTGGACACAGCTACTGCAGAAACTGTATTGAAGCCCACTGGGACAGAGACAATGAGTAGAACATCCACAGCTGCCCTCAGTGCAGGCAGACCTTTACACCGAGGCCTGTCCTGCTGAAAAGCACCTTGTTAGCAGCTTTAGTGGAGGAACTGAAGAAGACTGGACTCCAAGCTGCTCCTGCCGATCACTGCTATGCTGGACCTGAAGATGTGGCCTGTGATTTCTGCACTGGGAGAAAACTAAAAGCCCTCAAGTCCTGTCTGCAGTGTTTAGTTTCTTACTGTGAGAGACACCTCCAGCCTCATTACGATGTAGCTCCATTAAAGAAACACAAGCTGGTGGAGCCCTCGAAGAAGCTCCAGGAGAACATCTGCTCTCGTCATGACGAGTTGCTGAAGATTTTCTGCCGTACTGATCAGCAGTCCATGTGTGTTTTGTGCTCAATGGATGAACATAAAGGCCACGACACAGTGTCAGCTGCAGCAGAAAGGACTGAGAGGCAGAGAGAGCTTGAGGTGAGTCGACAAAACATCCGTCAGAGAATCCAAAACAAGGAGAAAGAAGTGAAGGTGCTTCAACAGGAGGTGGAGGTGATCAATTGCTCTGCTGCTAAAGCAGTAGATGACAGTGACAAGGTCTTTACAGAGTTGATGTGTCTTATAGCGAAAAGAAGCTCTGATGTGAAGCAGCAGATCAGATCACAGAAGGAAGCAGAAGTTAGTAAAGTCCAAGAGCTTCAGAAAAGTTTGGAGCAGGAGATCACTGAGCTGAAGAGGAAGGACGCTGAGCTGGAGCAGCTATCACACACAGAAGATCACAACCAGTTTCTTAACAATTACACCTCACTGTCAGGACTTAGTGAATCTACAGACTCATTCCGCATCAACATCCATCCTCTTGGGTACTTTGAGGATGTGACAACGGCTGTGTCAGAGGTCAGAGATACGCTACAGGACATTCTGAGTGAGAAATGGACCAACATCTCACCGGCAATGTCCGAAGTGGATGTTTTACTGTCAAATACACAACCAGAGCCCAGGACCAGAGCTGGATTCTTAAAATATTCATGTGAAATCACAATGGATCCAAACACAGCATACACACAGCTGTTATTATCTGAGAGGAACAGAAGAGCAACATTAATAAGACAACAGCAGTCTTACTCTCCTCACCCAGAGAGATTCATCGACTGGTCTCAGGTCCTAAGTAGAGAGAGTCTGACTGGACGGTGTTACTGGGAGGTGGAGTGGCGAGGGAAAGGAGTTGGTGTAGCGGTCGCATACAAGAATATCTGCAGAGCATGGAGCCCAGATAAATGTGGATTTGAACGAAATGACAAATCTTGGGCATTAGATTGTCACACAGACAAATATAAGTTCACTTATAACAATATCAGCACTCCCGTCTCAGGACCTCTGTCCAACAGAGTTGGGGTGTACCTGGATCACAGTGCAGGTATTCTGTCTTTCTACAGCATCTCTAAAACCATGACCCTCCTCCACAGAGTCCAGACCACATTCACTCATTCACACATTCACATTCATTGTACTGTATGTGGAGAGTCATGCTAACATGTATTTTCATACATATTTGAATACTGAAGAAAATAAATATCATAATATCATGATGTAAATATTAATATTCACAGAACCCCTGTTGAAGCTCCTGGGCCCAGACATTTCTATCTGAATCATTCTCACAAATTCACATCTCTTCTTTTCCAAGTGGCAAATTTCAGCTGGGCAAGAAATGGACGAGTACAAAGTGTAGTGCCAGCCTTCAGCCTCTAGATGGCAGTCACCTGTTATTACATCAGCCCCCATGCCTGCAGGATGGGATCAGCAGGCTGTTGGCAGTTGTGTCTGCAGTGTTTCTAATCTGGGTGAGGGTGAATTTGGGACATGAATCATCTTATATAACCCGGCGCTCACTGATTCATCCCGATTACAGCATGTCAGATGATGGAGGTTGTCATCACATTGTGGCGCGGAGCCCCCCCTCCCACATTCACATGCACAAACATGCAGAGCCTCAGGACAGAGAAAGACAAAAATAAACACAACTGCACATTAATTTGTCTGCACTTGTAACACACACAGGAAATAATTAGCATGTGCTTTCTAAATAGAAAAGGGTGATTCTGTTTGAGTTTTGTTTACATCCAGCATGATCCATAGTGTGACGTCATTTCAGTTGCACGAAACATCAGAAGTGAAGCATCACAGAGTGTCTGATGTTTTAAACCGATTCATCAAATCACATTATGTAAAACGTAGGTCTGTGTGTAGGTTTTGTGTATGAATAATATATATACATATAAATATAATTTGAGTAAAGTAATTTACTTCAACTGATCACACATTCATAGAAATGCCAAAGTTAGATGATATCCTGCTCCAGTGATTAATATTGCTGGTATTTTATTGATATCATGACCATTACTACCAGATAGCAAGACAGAGGGCCATTTGTATTTTCTTTGAAGTAAATTCGGTTGATAGGGGCTTTCCACTGATTTTACACATTAAATTGAGTTTACTCTTCATGAAGAGAACCACTCAGCCTGTAAATACAGTTGCATGATGTCTTCTGTTATTGGGCTTGTGACTAAATTTTATTAACAGAAAGCCTGGTGATTGATGGTGAGAGGCATTTGGGAGGCAGAGGCCTCTAATGCTGGGTTCATGTCATGTCACAACCTGGGAACCGTGACCTTTCTGAAAGTTTTGATATAAACTACCTGGCACTGATACGCATGTTCCTGAAAACCGAAGAAACATGGACAACAATCATGTCAGCCAAAGTCTACTGATCAATGTAAATCAACCCAAATGTAATAAATGTTTGGATATTTTGTCAGTCATGTTACGTCTCTAATCATACAAATATCTTGAGTTATCCAATGAAGTGAACACTTGCAAGTCATTACCATGATAATCTTTCCCATCTCATGGCACAGGAAGAGATGCCATTGTGTTGCATTGCGGGATATGTAGGTTCCAGATCTTTATTGAGCTGAGTACCCAGATTTGTACAAGACAGCAATAGCCTGCCATGAGGGCAACCAGAAGAAAAACTAGGCATGGGGCAACATTTATACCAAATCACGTATGACTGGTAGATTGCCCAAATATGTAGAAATCTTTGGTGCTGTCAGTTATTGTCTCAGAATGCAGATCCTTGTGCCTTATGTGTACACTACAGGACTTCCTAGAGGAATTATTTACACTACTGTAATAGATTTCCCCCCTCACTTTATTGTACATATACATGCTCATATACAGAGATTTGCTAGTAGTAGTATATGTATTGTGAAAATGTATGTAACCTTGAACCCCCAAAGCAACTGCCTGTCATCGCAGCTTCAACACTTTCCTGCAGGTAGGTGGTTGTCAGGGTGGTTACCGCACAGCACTGTGAAAAGGCCTTGAAAGTCTCGGCCTCTGGTGCTTCAATGTTAACCAATCTTTGTTTGATCTGTCTCTTGGAAGGGCAACACTAAGCTGCTGGAGTAAAAATACCCAACAGGTTTTACAGCAATAGCTTGTAAAGGGTTGTAGCAGGTTTAATGGTTTGATGGTTTGAATTGGCTCAACTAATTCCATCTTGGCAAGTACACAGGGGTTTGAAGGAACAGCGATTAACCTTTATTCGGGACAACAAATAGCTTTCAGGTGCACTATCACAGCTATGATTAGCTTCTTAAACCTGCTCATCCAAGATGGCCTGATAGCAGATCAGCTGGGAAGTCAGCATCCAGGTGTGCACACGCACACACACACACACGCACGCGCACGCACGCACGCACGCACACACACACACACACACACACGTGCGCGCACACACACATGTGCACGCACGCATGCACGCACGCACGCACGCACGCACGCACATACACACACTATAGTGCTACAGATCTATGTCTTTTCCACTATCAGTTTGTTATTCACTGGGACTGTGTTTGCTTCATGAGATATTACGTATCAGCAGATAGCACTGCAGCACTTCACTAACAGATTTGAGGCGGTCATGAGGATTCATGTGCAGTTTATTTTAGTGCTGTGTTCATGGGTAAGTAATTTGGGATTTAGAGGTAACACGAGGACAGAGTTGGAGTTCTGAACTACAGTGCCCCGAACAGAACAAACAATTGACCTGTTCAGCAAATCCCCTTTTTACTTCCAGTTTCTAGTTCTTCCTTCCCTGTTTACATCATGTTATACATCTAGAGAGGTTATTATGCATTCATTTTGCATTCATTACAATATCCAAGTATTAACAGTCCAGAAAACAATCACAGAAGCATAAACATTAAGCCATGAGGTGGGCAGTTTGTTTTTTTCTGTCATTAGGCAAAAATTAAATATCTGCTCAGCAGATGGAGACATGACACCCAGCTGGACACGCAGATATTCGCTTAATAAGTTAAGGACATTGGTGCATTAATAGTTTTCCATCCGTCTCTATATTTGGTAGGTTTCCCCACATTAAAAACCCCAGCATATAAACTCTTATTTTGGTGTTAAAATGGGCACTCTGACCTGGGGCCACGACGTGCTGGAGGTGTTTGAAAAGACTTGGACAGACACAACAGACTTTGCTGTAGATCGAACTTGTGTGTTCTGTGGGAAGGACTTAGCAGAAAGTGATTTTCCACAGGTTTTGCCTAGAGTAGGCATTAAGACATGAAATGAGTTGACTTGAGTTTTCAAACAGCAGGCAACGGCTAAACAGGTCAATGGTGTAAAATTCCATTATAGTAATCGAAGCTTAAAGTCTTACAATTTCTGTAATGCCGTGTTTTTAAAATCTTTGGGGCTTTTATTAGCAGGTTAAAACCACTCTGTTAAGTTGTAAGTTACATTTTCTGTAAATCCTCATCGCTAGATGGAAATTACTAATGGAAAAAGCTCACTGAAACACTTAATTTGATTGTTTCGTGAGAGCAAAAGCATCACATTTTCTTCTTCTCCCACAGATTTAGTGCCGTCCACAGAAGAACAACTTGACTGTTGAGCAGCTGAAGGAAGGTCGACTGGGGACAGATGTGCGATTATAGTCCCCCTCTCTTTCTTGTTTTCCCTTGTGGAGATGTGCAGATTAATCAGTCCAGGAAGAAAGACTTTTCCCTGCACCGAGGACATTTCAGGACACTTTAATCATATAAGAGACGGAAAAAAAGCAGAAAGAGGAAGTCAACAGAGATAAGTCAGTGGTCACATCAGGAACTAACGACAATAATGCTAATATAATAATAAAGATGATATTGATAATCCAACTGTCATGCCTTTATCATTTTCCGAATGCTTTAAATAAGATTTAACATCAACCCGTTTTTTATGTTTACCTTTCCTTGAACTGTGTGTGGTAAAATGTCATAAAGATTGCTAATTTCATCCATATACAAAAATCCTTAAAAATATTTGTATGCATATAAAAAATGACAGAGACTTGCTATTTAAACATAATGGCAGCTATTATGGAATTAAAGTGAAGACAACATTTCATCAGCTGTCTAACATTAAAGTCAGTTCTTTGCAAACACGTTGTATTGTGCAGGAAAAGACACACTGTGTGACGCACCGGTGAATGTGTGAACTCAACAGAACAGCAGTGTCACTGTGAAGCAGGGACAGCAGTGACGCTGCAGAGCCACTTCAGTTCATCAAGCTTCTGCACACACACAGTCACAGAGAAACACACACCACCATTCACTATAGAGTATATTGTAGCGTTAATATTTTAGGAGCTCTGGCCCTCCACTGAACAACTATAAATGGATTTTCTCTGCATTATTAAGCTGTGTTACCTTCAGACTGCACTGACGCCAGCCTTCAAAAGTGAGGTCTACAGGATGTGTCAAATTGCATTTGTACTTTGCAGTGGTTGCACATTCGTGGACAGAGACAAACTGGCAACCTTCCATGTAGCTGGAGAGGTAAAGATTTGTGAATGCAGATTAAAAACCAAAGTGTCTGTTCTCGCTCCCGGTAAAGTCTTGATTGAACTAATTTAATTTAGAGTAACTTTGTATGGGCGTGTGGGATTATTGACTGTTCGTTTTGCGATTACACAACCTCACATAACAGGAATGAATCCTGGCCTGATGTCCAAAAGCAGGATTAGACCGGTGAAAGCTGCTGCATTACCGAGACTGTCGACAGGGGCTGTGTGTCCAAGTGGTTCGAGGATTGTAAAAAAGAAAGAGAAAGAGAGAGGGAGGGAGGGAGG